>SKCR01047541.1:0-52729 GCA_019454045.1 Zanthoxylum bungeanum
CTTTGATTTGTGGCCAAAGTCAAGATCATTGTTCATCCGGATGTGTTTGAACCAAGAAGGCTTTGTTATATATCGCATGTCTTGGGCAGTGTGACTTGTTGGCGAAATTCAAGGTCACTTCTGTACATCGACGTGGATTACGAAGCTTTCGCACTGTCAATGGGTCGCGCTTAACTGGAATCATTAAGCTTGTTGAGCCAAAGCCAAGGCTTAGTTGATTCAAAGGAAAAGGTTAGGATATATATATTTGATATATATTTGGACTTGGAGGTCCACCTACCAGATCTAGGAATTGGATGGGATCCAATTGATCTTAGAGATCTACATAGTTAAGTTTCATACAGCTTGTTGACCAAAGTCAAGGTTGTGTATTATTTAACGGGATCCTAGTCCATTGGGAAACTGGGTTTCCCGAGAACTCAACAGAGGGTTAGAGGCTCGCCAAAAAATAGTTGGAGGCCAATATTAAATTTGCAATTTGATTTAATACTAAATACGCGCTTTTAATTAATTTTTCGTCGTTATATATTTATATTAGTTGGACTAATATTTTATTATTTTCTTTGAATAGTTGGATTGTACCATAACTTCATTTATAGTTAGTTATATAGTTGGACTATAGTTAATCATTACATTTTACTATACCCGATATCGTTGATTGAATAGTTAGACTATTGTAATCAAGATAACTGGAAAGATTAGCGTCAGAGACATCGTCATGGGCGATAATGTCTTTAACAACTCCAATTTTCCAGACTGGGAGATGATCTCAGGATTTTCCTAGGAGCCAAGAAGTTGCTCTATGTAATAGACAGACCTCTCGGGCCTGAGCCTGGACATAAGCGGGTTGTTGATCATGAGCTTTGGAAGACTCACAATGATGACAACTCAACTGCTCAGTCCATCATGTTTGCTGCAATGAGCCCTTAATTTTGTCGTCAAAACAAGGGATTGGATCCCTACAACATGATGTTGAAATTGAAGGACCTTCACAGATCTAACCTTAGATCTCAAAAGTATAAATTGCAGAAGAAGCTCTTTCGCTCTCGCATGTCAGAGGGCACATATGTTGAGCACTATGTGTCACAGATGATTGCTGACATCGATCAGCTAGGTCAGCTGGGCATAACCTTTGAGGCTGAGACTTCCATAGATTTGATCTTATAGTCACTGTTTGACTGCTGGGGCGGGTTCATCATGAACTACAATATGATGAACCAAGAGAAGACTCTTGGAGAGTTGATGGCGATGCTGAAAGAGGCAGAGCCAGAGCTTCTGAATGGCAAGAAGCGCGAAGCGCACTTCACTTCGACATCTCAGAAGGCCAAGGCTTGGCCGAAGGCTTCTGGAGATGTGAAGAAGAAGAAGAAGAAAAGAAAAGGCAAGGCCAAATCATCAAAGTCTTCTTGGAAGGAAAATGACAAATCCCAAGATATCTGTCTATAGTGTGGCAAACGGGGTCACTGGAAGTGTGACTGCCATGAGTACAAGGCACACATGAAGGAAGTGAGGGAGGGCAAGGCTCCGGCTTCAGGTATGTTTGTTATTGAAATAAACATGTCTACTTCTAGTTTTAAAAATTAGATTTTTGATTCTGGATGTGGAACGCATATATGTACTGATGTGCAGGATCTACGGATTAGCAGGAGACTAGCCTCATGTGAGATTGACCTACGAGTTGGAAATGGGATAAGAGTCGTTGTTTTAGCTGTATGGACCTATATTTTGGAACTATCCTCGGGGCATGTACTTATTTTATCAGACTGTTATTATGTACCTAGTTTGACTAGAAACATTATCTCTGTATCTTATTTGACCCAAAGTGGGTATACTTTTGTATTCTGAAACACTGGTTGTTTTATTTATAAAGATGATTTTGAGATATGTACTACTAATGCCAATAATGGTCTTTATATTTTGAATTTAAATGAATCTCAAACATATAATATGACAAACAAAAGGCTCAAAATGAGTAAAACAGATGAAACTTATCTGTGGCATTGTTGTCTGGGACACATTCACAAGACTCACATATCCACGCTTTCGAAGAGTGGGTACTTGGACGGATTTGATCATAATTCATATGATGTATGCGAATCTATTTATTAGGCAAAATGCCTAAAATGCCTTTTAGCGGTAAAGATGTGTGTGCTACGGAACTGTTAGCCCTCGTTCATAGTGACGTATGTGGGCCCATGTCTAGCAAGGCTAGAGGTGGATATGAATACTTCGTAACCTTTACGGATGATGCATCACGTTATGGTTATGTGTATCTTATGAGACACAAGTCATAAACTTTTGAGAAATTCAAAGAGTTTCAACACGAAGTAGAAAAACAGACCGATAAAAGTATTAAAACATTACGATCGGACCGTGGTGGAGAATACTTGAGTAATTAGTTTCTCGATTACTTGAAAGAGTATGGTATTCTTTCACAGTGGACTCCTCCCGGAACACCTCAATTGAACGGTGTGTCTGAACGGAGAAACTGAACTTTGTTGGACATGGTAAGGTCTATTATGAGTCGCACTGAGCTACCAATTTCCTTCTGGGGATACGCATTGAACAGTGTGTATGACACAGAAATCGGTGACGCTGTTCTAGGCTCGCAGCCTAGTCGGGAGTACGGAATAGTCCACGGGGGAACTAAACCGGAGAAATAAAATGGAGTCGCCACCCATTGTGAACTGGGAAAATAATTTAAGGCCGCACTCACCCCTCGCAAGGGAAGACCTCAAACCGTTGGGTTCGGAATGGTCCCTTACTTATGCCACTTGTAATGAAAAGATTTGTACAATAAGCTAACCAAGTCTACGCAATAATAACCTACATCTAAGCTCGCATACAACCTATATCTAAGTTTGCATATAACCTATATCTAAGTTTGCATACAACCTATGTCTAAGTTTGCATATAACCTATATCTAAGTTTGCATGCATAAAAGTAAGTTGAAATAACGGCAAACACGCAATCTGATGAACATATTGAATTATTAAAGCGAAAAATAAATAACAACCTAAACATAAACATATTTAAATTCCTAATGCGAAAGAAATAACTAATCATGCTTGGAAATAACCAACTAAAACATTCATAAAAGAAGACAACATACTAAACGACTAAATCATGCATAATAACATACTAACGACTAAATCATGAATAAACATAAGATTGGATGAAACGAAATATGTGTGTCTCTCAAGTGGTACGTGGCAATGTATCCCGAGTGCAGACCACACTACCGTCCATTTGGATTCAGCTACAGAATTTACGTCCGGGTTTCCATCCGATATACCACAAGAGATAACACATATTTCATTCATCCCATGGCCACAACATTCATGAATCCACAATATACATGCGAAGAAATAAAATAAATAACGGAAAGAAAGTGCGGGAATAAATAAAAAAAGGGTGCCCTCAGGTCTAACCTTTTAAGTTGTCTCTTGGAAGTGCGTTCGCGGTTGTCGGAAGGGTTGGTACTCCGCAACTTTTCTGATTTACTGGTTCGTTGTTTTCCTTCGTTGCCTCGCTGTTTTGGGCTGCATGTTATTGTTGGTGGAGAGTAGAGAGTGGCCACGTGAGTATTTAGGGTTTATTGCTTTTGTGTGGTGTCGTGTGATCGCTGTTGCAAGGGTTTTATTGTTTTTGCATTGACGTGAATGGCTGGCTGAGGGACATGAACGTACTGAGTGAGTGGGGAAAAAGCCGTGAATGGTTTCGAGGTTTTTAGGTTTGTTGTTTTCTGGGTTGTTTGGTTGGTGAGAGTAGTGAGAAGCGTGGTTGTGTGGTTTTGGGAGAGCAGAGAAAGGAGGGATGTGAGAAAGAAGAAGGTGGCCGAGAGTGAGTGAAGAAAAGCCAAGCGATTAGGGTTGTCTCTTTCTGGTTGTGGCCGAGAGAGCTTAGGGTTTTATTTGGTGTTTGTTTGCTGAGAGTTTTTGGTGAGAGATGGAGAGCTTAGGGACGTGAATGTTAGGGGTCTCAAGGGTTTGGTTTATGCTTCTTTTTATAGGCAAGGATTGGGGTTATCCTTATGCGAATATGGAAAGAATATTATGCAATTATGGGGATATTTAATTTGTGTATCATTAGGAAATGATCTCTTCATTTTAGGAAGGTAAATTAATTTGATTTTTATTTTATTTAGTTTAGGAATGTGATTTAATTTAATTAGGAAGGTGATTGATGAGATTTAATTTGAATCTTTTAATTTGGGATGGTGATTTGATTTAATTTGATTTGATTTTATTTTATTTAGTTTAGGAATTTGATTTAATTTAATTAGGAAGGTGATTTAATTTGATTCTTTTAATTCGGGAAGGTGATTTATTTAGATTTCAACATGTGTTGAATGTGTGGATTTATTATTTTGGATGTGTTTTAATGGGCTTAGGTGTGTGATGGGAAGGCTTTGGGCGTGGGTCTGGTCCTTTTGGTGGACTTTGGTGTGTAGCTTGGTGGTGTGTGGCTTGCGGGGGTTTTGGGCCAAGGATAAGTTTAAAACAGAGGCTTAACTAGCAAAACCGAAGCTAAGCAAACGAATTAAATCCAACAAGTGTCAATTGACTCTTCCCTTCCAACGTCCGTTTCCCGCGACTTCCACAACTTAAAGAGGTAGTGTCTGCATATGAGACTCATCATCAGGACTTATATGCAAAAATGCAGTGCCTACAGTCGCCCCCACTTTGATGGGACTTGTGCAGTGTGTGACAATGACAATCATATCAAAGTTATTTAATGCATTTTTACTTACCTGGCTCGCCAGCTGCCACCTGACTTGCCTGTTGCTTCGAACTGTTTCAAGCTGAGTTAATCTGGTGGTGAGGTATTGCGACCCCTGAGGTTCATCCCTGCAAGATGTTGTGATCTCTAGGAATCACTACCGAACTGAACTGATGAGAGTTGGTCCATTTCCAAACCGTTACTGAGTTGAGATTGTGGTCCATTTCCGAACCTTGCTCCATTTTCGGAGTGCCATTTTCGGCTTGTTAACCTCATTTTGAGGCGTCGCTGATATGATGGTGGTTCATTTTTTAATTGTGCTCCATTTTTGGAGCGCCATTTTCGGCATGCTAAACCTTATTTTGAGGCATCGCTGATGTGATGGTTGTCCATTTTCAAACTGTGCTCCATTTTTGGAGCGCCATTTTCGGCATGCTAAACCTCATTTTGAGGCGTCACTGATGTGATGGTTGTTTATTTTCGAACTGTGCTCCATTTTTGGAGCGCCATTTTTCGGCGGCATGGCCAACCTCATTTTTCATTTGAGGCGTCGCTGATGGTTGTCCATTTCCGGACCGTGCTCCATTTTCGGAGTGCCATTTTCGGCGTCTGATGTGATAGTTGTCCATTTCCGGACCGTGCTCCATTTTCAGAGTGCCATTCGACGTCTGATGTGATAGTGGTCCATTTCCGACTGTGTTGTATGAGAAATGGTAGACTGGTCGCCCCCTGTCTCGGTTCATCTTTATGTCATTTGCTGCTTTTTCATTAGATCAAGGTAGATCTCCTGATGTGATGTTACATATGTTGGACAGTTATGACCCATAACATCACTATTTGTACAGATCAAGGTGTTGTTGTACAAATTAACTATGTGACAAAAGAATTGCTCTTTTATCATTTGTAATTAGATTACCAAGATGTATAAATGATAGAAGGTCCATATGATTAGTTCCAGATTGAGATGATATGAGACAGTATCAATCCACGAAGGTTTAATCATTAAATATCCCTAGTCATAGTATTATCGAGAATGGAGATCGATAATGCGTAAAAGACTAGTATTGCACTTGTGCGTGTTATGGGAGCATAACGGCATAGTTCTCATATATTTGGGTATAGGATACTCATGCAAGTGTAGTAGAAGGTTGTGTTTTACCGATGGTACGGAAAACAGCTTCGCTCTAGATAGACCCCTCGGAATTCCATTGGTAGTATGACTATGTGTCTATGGAAGTCCGAATCAGGGTAGGTATTTGGTCTTAACCTGAGACTTGCACCGCTAATACTTGCGACAATCAATATACTTTGGTTTTGGTCGTCCAAGGCTTTAACAGGTTCTGTGTACGCCTCTTCTGGGTATATTGAGAATCGTAGTGTATTGGGTGTGATGTCGAGATGGAATTATCACTCCAGTCATAGTGGAGATGATGATCACGTAGGATACGGAACTGGTTCTCTGATATGCTGCAGCTATCGGGATATTATGACTAGGTCATGTTTATCCGATTATAGAGACTAGTTACCAGATATCTGATATGTGCTTCGTACGGGGCAGACACAATTCCAGCCCCAGGCCTAGCACGTGACATCCGATACTGGATCGAAATACGCAATACTACGTATACTACGCCTGATATAGATCACATATTCCAGTAAGAATATTTCTGGAGAATTGGGTAGGCATGATGCTTTGCTAGAAGCCAACCTGTCTTGTAAATCGGTAAAAACGTAGTACTAGGTACGTACGTGTTCGGATAGTCCGACGACCGTATTTACTGCCAACATATCCGGGGCTCTCATGGGTCGCTTCCCGAAGATTCACCGATGACGTATGACTCGCACTTTATTAATCTGGGATTAATTAGATGAGAGAGAAAATTAATCTGGGATTAATTACGGAGATATTTTATCTGGGATAAAATATTATTTAAAAGAGAGAGAACGATTAATTTTGAATTAATCGATAAAATAATATATTCGATATATTATACGAAATTGGATTTCGACGCGAATTAAAATTAGATTTTAATTCGGGCGAACGAGTTAATTTAGAATTAATTCGTTAGCGACATGAATAGTAATTTTGCTAGGCATAATTATTTAATTACGTTGCAACGGAAAAATCATTAATTTGGAATTAGCGAACCCGAGCCCGGGAGTGTTTGCGGGCGCACTCGCATTTCGAATTCAAGTGTGGTCCACAAGTCACATCTAGCGTCAAATCACTTGTCAATCGATTGATGTGATGTCTAGTCACTTTGAGTGATGTGACAACATGTCACTATTGATTGATGTTGGTAGTTGGAAGGCATTGATTGTTTTTTGCCTTTGACTTTTGGATTTTTGAAAATGGTTTTGGTATTTGATTTTTGGAAAATCAAAAACAATTGATATAACACATTTTCTCTCTCTCTCTTGCAACCACTCACGTTTTTGGAACCATTTCCCTCCTCTCCCTCTCTCGGCTTTGAAGCCTTTTCTTTCTTCCATGGCCGAATGGATCAATGATGGACATGGTGATTTTTGTGGAAAAAATCACCAAGAGCTAGCACTCAAAAGAGGACATACAAAGGTGATAGGGAATCTTTTTCATGAGCATGGAATCACCAAATGAAGCTTGGAGCTTGGAGATCCATCAATGGAGGACATGACCGAATTCTTGGAGGCCAAAAATCTGCCCACTACCGTTCCTTGGAGGACAAAAGGATTTGTGTTCATTGCATCGCAAGCCGATCAATGTATGTATGTTTCTGCCATGCTTTTACGACTATTCACACATTATATTTTCATTGCTTGATTTGATCCTTGGGACTTAATAGAAACCCAACAATGGTATCAGAGCCATTTTGAGCATGAAACTTGGTTAGGGTAAAAATTGGGCAAAATTGATTTGAGCATGTTTGAGTGAAATTGATTGTTTGAGTATGCTTAAATTATGATAACATGCTGTTATGCATTGTCAATTTGATGAATTTTGAATTAGACAAATTTTCCCCAGTTGTTGAGGACACCATGGCCGAAAATGGAAGAACCATAATGTCATGGTATTTTGTGTTTTTTTTTTATCATTGAATGAGTTGGAAAACAATGGGTAATGTTGATTTAAGATTCAATTGGATTAGATTTACAATTGGACATATAAACCCTAAAAATCGTGACATGTATGCATGGAAAATGATTGATTTTTGATTAAAATGTGTTGGACATGTTTTGATGATAATGAGCATAATTAATTGTACAAATTTGTGTTTTGGAAATGTTAATTTGGGTAATTAATTATGGCAATACACTTAGGTTAATTAAGTTATGAAATTTGGAATTTTGTGATTTAATTAATTGGGCTTATTTTGGAATTGGGCCTTAAAAGTTGTAATTTGGCTTAATGGGCTTGGTTTTACCAAGTTAGGTTTAGGCTAAATTGGTTGGATCCAATTGGGCCTAAAACCATATCCATAAAGTCCAATTATGACTTAATGGACCTTTAATATTAATTGGGCCTAATGGGCCTAAATTGGTTTCTTGGCAAATAAGGGTGATTCCTTAAATGGGCTTTGGTATTTGGGTTTGACCCATATTGACCAAAAGTCCATGCCTTATGAAATTAATTAAAAGCCCATTAGACTTTAAATTAAATTAACATTAGATGTTAATTGGGCTTTGAGACCCGTAACGATTAGATTTGGAATCGAAGTCGTAAAGGCACATTAAAACGTGTATTATTTAATTTGGAATTAAATAAATGAATTAGTATTAAATGCAAATTAAATTGGATTTAATGTTGTAGTTAAATATAATTCAAGAATTCATACTTTGAGTACTTATTCGCAAAACGAGTTGGACTCGCGCAAAATCAAATCGTTGTTTGAACATTGGATGGTCATTAATATTCAGATTAATTAATTGGATTTGATTGAATGATAACATGCTTGTGTGAATACATGGATGCGATGTATGAATAATGTATATCGGATGGATATTAGATGGGTGAGGGCAATTTTGGAAATTGTTGTAGTAAATTTAGAATTTATTAAATTGGACCTGCGTGTCCAGCCTATTACCTCTTGACTCTGTGTATTTCTCTTCTCACCTATTCCCCTCAATGCAAATGAGGTTTCTTTAGAAGTGTTATGTAATCGGGTAGAAGTAATACTTGTGCTAGCGGGAGAGAGGAAAGGGAGAGATTTGTTCTAGGAACAATGTGTTTAAGTATTCATCCGCATATCATTATTATATTTATTTATATGCGCCTTATTATGTGTTTAGAATGCATGTTTAAGGTGGGTGTATGATGTGAGACCTTAACAAGATAATTAATTGGTTGCCAATTGCACGCGAAAAACCCTCAACATCATATTAAGCGTTTTTCCTTCCATTGAGTGATTCTTACTCAAGATCTAAGACTGGCACTGGTTTGTGGCCAAAGTCAAGACCTTTGTCCGTCGAGGATGTGTTTGAATCATGAAGGCTTTGTTCCATATCGGTGTCTTGTCCAAGTTGTGATTGTTGGCCAAAGTCAAGATCACTTCTTGTCCATCGACATTGATTACGAAGCTTTACCAGGTCAATGGGTTCCGCTTATCTGGGATCACTAAGTTTTTGTGCCAAAGCCAAGGCTTAGTTGATTCAGAGGAAAAAGGTTAGGCAATATATTGGATATATTGGCATATATAAGATATGTTCCGGACTTGGATGTCCACCTACTGGATCTAGGAATTGGATGGGATCCAATTGATCTTAGAGATCTACCTAGTTAATTATCATACATTTGTTGGCCAAAGTCAAGATTGTGTGTTATTTAATGGGATCCTAGCCCACTAGGAAACAAGGTTTCCCGAGTACTCCACAGAGGGTTAGAGGCTCGCCGAAAAATAGTGGGAGGCAAGTATTAAATTTGCAATATTCGTTTAGTTACTTGCCAATATGCGCTCATTTCAATTATTCGTCAAATAATTAATATATTAGTTGGACTAATATTTAATGTTGTTTTAATTAAAACAGTTGGACTGTATTCAAACTATTTCATTTATTGATTATATAATTGGATTATAGTAATCAATATATTTGAATTAACTAATTTCAATTAATAGTTGATTTTATAATTGGATTATAGTAATCAATATAATTGAAGTTAACTAATTTAAATTATAGTTGATTATATAGTTGGACTATAGTAATCATTATATTAAATAGTACATAAAATCGTTGATTAAATAGTTGGACTATTAGAATCAAGATAATTGAAAGATTAGTGTTTAAAACATAATCCTGGGTGAAAATGTATTTAAACGACTTTAATTTTCAAATTAGGAATAAAAGAATCACGATAGTCCAGAAAATTGAGAAGTTACTTTATTTGATAGAGTGACATCTCGAGCCTAAGCCCGGAGTTGAGCAAACAGTAGAACATGATATTTGGAATATTCATGTGATGATAACTTTAGTGCTTAATCCAATAAGTTTTCCAAATAGACTCCTTAATTTCTTAATCAAAACTAAGGATTGGATCCTTATAGTATGATAATGAAATTGAAGGATCTTCATAGATCTATCTTTTTTAGATCTTAGAAGTACTAAATTGCAATAGTAAACTCTTGGAGAGTTAATGGCCATGCTCAAGGAGACAAAGCCAAAGTTTGCAATAATGCAAGAAGCGCAAGGCGCATTTTACTTCGACATTCCAGAAGGCCAAGGCTTCTGGGTTATGGAAAAGGGCAAATGCAAAAATCATTAAAATCTTCTGGGAAGACAAAAGACATATCCCAAAATGTCAGCCTAAATTGTGGCAAACGGGGACACGCAAGCGTGACTGCCGTATGGACCAGGCAAACATGAAGGAATTGAAGACGGGCAAGGCTCCGACTTCAAATATGTTTGTCATAAACATGTTCACTACTAGTATTAAAATTGGATTTTAGATACTGGATGTGGTACATAAATATATGTACCGGTGTGCAGAATCTGCTCATTAGCAGGATACTGACTTCAGTTGAGATCTATCTACGAATTGAAAATGGGACGAAAGTCGCTGTTTTAACCGTAGAAACCTAAGTTTAGGAACTACCCTTCGGGTGTGTACTTAAATTAGGAAACTGTTACAATGTAACTAGTTTGACTAGAAACATTATCTCTATATCAGGGTTTAACCCCTTGCGGTATACCTTTATATTCTAGAACACTAAAGTGTTTTATTTTATAAAGATGATATTGAAATAAACACATTAGATGTGAATAACAGTATTTATATTTTGAATATAAAAGAATCTCAAACATAAGACATGACAAACTAATAGCTCAAACTGAATTAATCAGTTGAGACTTAGTTGTGGCATTGTTGTCTGGGACACAAATAAACAAGACTCGTATATCCACACTTTCGAAGAGTGGGTACTAGGACAAATTTGATTCTATTCAAATGATGTCTACGAATCTAGTTTATTAGGCAAAGTGCATGAAACACCTTTACTTGGTAAAAGTGCAAGTGCCACCGATCTGTTAGCCCTCGTTCATAGTGACGTAAGTGGGCCCATATTGAGCTAGGCTAGATGTGGATATAAATGTTTCGTGACCTTTACGGATGTGGCATCGCGTTATGGTTATGTGTTTCTTTTGAAACATAAATCGGAAAATTTTATAGTTTCGATACGAAATAGACAAACAGATCAGGTAAAGTATTTAAACCGTCACAGTTAGACCATGATGAAAAAACTTAAGCAATAAGTTTCTCATATACTTGAAAGAGTATAGTATTCTTTCCATGAGGACTCCTCCCGGAACACGTCAATTTGACGGTGTGTCTGAACGGAGAAATCGAATTTTGTTGGACATGATAAGGTTAATCATGAGTCGCTCTGAGCTACCATTTCCTTCAAGGGATAAGCTTTAAACAGTGCAAAACTTATTTTGAATAAGGTTCCATAAAAATCTGTTTGACAGATTTCATATTAAATATGAACTGGAAGAAATCGGGTTTTCTCATTCCTGAAGATTTGGGTATGCAAGGCATATGTTTGGATGATACCAAACTAAAACCCAAATCGGATAAGTGCCTAAGTTGTAGGTTATCCTAGGGAAACCTAACTATAGTACTTATACAACTCACTAGAGAACAATGTAATTGTTGCTCGCCATGCGGTCTTCCTAAGAGGAATACCTAAATGCAGTGGTAAGTGGAGGAGGAAAGTAGAACTCGATGAAAATCAGAGTAATATTATTCAAGGCACCGATTCCTTAATGGAACACATATAGTTCATCAAGGATGAAACTATACCAATAATCTTCGAATACACAAGAACCGCGTAAGTCGGAGAGAGTTAGAAAACAACCTGGGGTATGGGTTTCTGATCTCACCTCATAAAGATGTTAATCTTATTGAGGAACACGAACTGACTACGTATGAGGAAGTGATACAAGGTATCGACTCCCTATTATGGCAAAGTGCCATGATGTCCGAAATGGATTTCATGTATACCAACTAAGTTTGGATACTAGTTGATGTACCGAAAGGCATTGTGTCTATTGGTACTATATAAGTCTTCAAGGAAGACATAAATGGAAGGCAACATACCAACGTACAAAGCTAGGCTTGTAGCGAAAAGGTATCGTTATCAACATTGTGTAGATTACGACGAAACCTTTTACCTGTTGTCATGGTTAAATCTATTTGGATAATGCTTGCTGATGCTGCATGTTTCATTTATGAAATATGGCAGCTGAACATCAAAACTGATTTCCTTAACGGAAACCTTTTAGAGGATGTTTACAACATCCTGGCGGTTTTATCGTACCAAAACAAGTAAACAAGGTTTGTAGGTTATTCGATCCATGTATGGATTGAAGCAAGCATTGCGTTCTTGGAATTATCGTTTTGATGTAATCATAATGGTATATTAATTAATTCAAAACGAAAATGACTCTTGTGTATATAAAAAGGTTAGTGGGAGCGCACTGAAAGTGAATGTCCTAAACAATGATAATATGTCATTTCTTGGAAATGATATTTCCATAATACAATCGGTGAAAGCTTGGCTTTCATGAAAAATTCTCTGTAGAATTCTTGGGAGAAACAACCTTTATTCTAGGAATAATGATCTACTGGGATAGATTTAGAGTTGTTAATACTCTCCGAGAAATCGTACAATGAAAAATGTACACGACCTGGTGTCTCATACGCTTTGAGCATATGGAGTCACAATCGGGCCAATCCAAGTGATAGTCATTGGATTGATGTTAAGAACATCCTTTACTATCTTATATGAACTAAGGATGTAGTCTAATACTATGGAGAAGGAGAACTTGAAGTGACTGGATTCACTGCTGCAAGTTTCCAAACCGATAATAATGACTATTAGTCGTAACAACGGTACTATACAGTTTGAATATCGGAACATTGAGCTGGAAATCTTCCGAGCAAGATATTGTTACCGAATAAACAACAAAAGCGGAATATTGCTGCAGTTGAGGCAGCAATAGAAGCCATTTGGGTCGATAATAATCTAATTAGATTAGATATAGTTATGTTAACAGCTGAGCTAGGCTATAGCGCAGGCTAAAGAATTAATTGTCTCATCAACCATCCAGATAAATACTTCAATTATACATCTGATTCGTTCGGATCATACATCGTGGCGATGTGATGATCGAATAAATCACATCAGATGATAATTATGCAAATCCGCTGACGAAAGCCTTTTCTCAGCAGAAGTTTGAGCGAACCGTACATAGTTCCGGTGTAGGACACTTGAGTGATTGGCTATAGGCCAAGTGGGAGATTGTTGGACAGTTATGACCCATAGCATCACTATTTGTACAGATCATGGTGTTGTTGTAAAAATTAACTATGTGACAAAGGAAATTGCTCTTTTATCATATGTAATTAGATTACCAAGATGTATAAATGATATAAGGTCCATATGATTAGTTCTGGATTGAGATGATATGAGACAGTATCAATCCATAAAGATTTAATCATTAAATATCCCTAGTCAGAGTATTATCGAGATTGGACATCGATAATGCGTAAAAGACAAGTATTGCACGTGTGCGTGTTATGGGAGCATAACGGCATAGTTCTCATATATTTGGGTATAGGATATTCATGCAAGTGTAGTAGGAGGTTGTGTTTTACCGATGGTACGGAAAACAGCTTCGCTCTGGATAGACCCCTCGGAATTCCATTGGTAGTATGACTATGTGTCTATGGAAGTCCGATTATTTAAAAGAGAGAGAACGATTAATTTGGAATTAATCAATAAAATAATATATTCGATATATTATACGAAATTGGATTTCGACGCAGAATTAAATTAGATTTTAATTCGGGCGAACGAGTTAATTTAGAATTAATTCGTTAGCGATGTGAATAGTAATTTTGCTAGGCATAATTATTTAATTACGTCGCAACGGAAAAATCGTTAATTTGGAATTAGCGAACCCGAGCCCGGGAGTGTTTGCGGGCGCACTCGCATTTCGAATTCAAGTGCGGCCCACAAGTCACATCTAGTGTCAAATCATTTGTCAATCGATTGATGTGATATCTAGTCACTTTAAGTGATGTGACAACATGTCACTATTGATTGATGTTGGTAGTTCGAAGGCATTGATTGTTTTTTGCCTTTGACTTTTGGATTTTTGAAAATGGTTTTGGTATTTGATTTTTGGAAAATCAAAAACAATTGATATAACACATTTTCTCTCTCTCTCTCTTGCAACCACTCACGTTTTTGGAACCATTTCCCTCCTCTCCCTCTCTCGGCTTTGAAGCCTTTTCTTTCTTCCATGGCCGAATGGATCAAGGATGGACATGGTGATTTTTGTGGCAAAAATCACCAAGAGCTAGCACTCAAAAGAGGACATACAAAGGTGATAGGGAATCTTTTTCATGAGCATGGAATCACCAAATGAAGCTTGGAGCTTGGAGATCCATTAATGGAGGACATTACCAAATTCTTGGAGGCCAAAAATCTACCCACTGCCGTGAGCTCCTTGGAGGAAAAAAGGATTTGTGTTCATCGCATCTCAGGCCGATCAATGTAAGTATGTTTCCACCATATTTCTTGATGTATTCACATGTATTTTCATTGCTTGATTTGATCATTGGGACTTAATAGAAACCCAACAACATACCAACACATTGTACTGTTTCTCACGAGATAATCCTGATAGCTAAACATATTTTCGTCCTCAATGAATGCTTCGTGTCGAAACTAGAGAACCTTCAAAGTACTTAATACACTCAAATCTGATCGTCTGAATGAGTGATCTGAACTATACACCTAGTGTGTGTGTGCCGAGGCTCCTTCGCAGCTTAATCCTTAAGTAAGCCAACTCGATGATTTTGTCTCGGAGAATTGGATCAGTGGGTCTAACCAACCGAGATGTCTTGATCATACTCTGTGATCACGTCCTCATACTCAACATGATATGGTTTCCTTCTTTTTTCCTTTTGTCTCTTTCTTTTCTTTCTTTTCATTTTGAACTCTTTTTTTTTTCTTTTTCTCTTTTTTTTCTTTCTCTTTTTTCGACACACCTACCCTTTAAGGTAGCATTTCTCCTTATGGTGGTCCTAATACTCGCCCATGGATAGCTTCACGCTTATCGGTTATAGGTGGTCTATTTTTTCCTTTTCTTTTCAGAGACTTTTTCTTTGTTTCCAACCATATCATTTATCGTAGCATACATAAACCAGGATGGACATCTAGGCAAACGGTCATTCACTGATACGCCATCACTTCGACTAGTCATCTCGCCGACCACTCAGGCTTCTACTCCTAAAATCCCATAATCAAGTGCTCGTGAGTCCAGCCAAGATCAACCATTCAGAATACCGGATGAGAGCACAGCTCGCACTTATCGTTTCTAAGGTTTCTCCCTACAGCAAACAATGTCATCACCAGACATATACCTAACTATCAAAGACTTCTCTCTCTCCCCCCTTTTTTTTCACTTCACTGGAATTCTTCAACCGCTAATAATGTGGGCTTCGTCCCCTAGGATTCATTCTAAAAAAACGCTGGTAGCGCGGGCCTCAACCCTGAGGGTTCATTCCCAAAACTGATGATTATGTGTGGGCCTCAACCCTGGGGATCCATTCTGAAAATTGTTGATACTGTTTGTTGCTCTCAGTTGTATTTTTCCGTTTTTCCTTCTTTTCTTCGAGACCTGTGAACACAAACAAAACAACAAAATAAAATGCGTGCATGCGTTGTGTATGTATGCATGTGTGGAGGTACTCCCTGTTCCTGATGGGTTAGACCCTCATTGTGCTCCTTGGCGCCATGTGCCTACGTATGTCTCTGATCGCCCCATTGGTCTGGTTATAGTTTCCTCCTGCCGGTTCTCTTCTGCTGATTGTACAGTTCTCTTTTGTCTGAAACATGCAAACACAGAACCAACACAAAAATTGCAAGTACGTTACGTGTATGCATGCATGCATGGATGAATTTCCTATCCCGTGGGTTAGGTCTTCTACCAGTTCTCCCAGTAACTGCTCTGTCTCTTCTTCCTTAGGCGAAATATTACTTCAGTCTGTCCATGTTGATTGGCTCGGCGAACTTGTTCCCTTCTAAGTCTGACAGTCTCACTGCCCCGTTTCATATTACCTTCTTGACTACGTATGGTCCTTCCCAGTTAGGTCTGAACTTTCCCTTCGGGTCGGTCGTCGATGGCTTTGACTGTTTAAGTACCAGATCACCATTTCTGATCTTAGTAGGACGCACCTTATTATTGAATGCTCGAGCCAACCTCTTCTGGTATAACTGCATGTGACACAAGGACTTCATTCTCTTCTAATCGAGCAATGTCAACTGTTCAAACCTCTGCGAGGCCCATTCACGCTCAGGTAATTCTGCTTCTGCTAATACCCGTATAGACTTTATCTCGACTTCCATTCCATAAGCTAGAGAGTAAGGCGTGGCCCCATTACTGTTCTCACAGAAGATCTGTATCCCCACAGGGCGTACTGTAGCTTATCGGCCCAATCTTTGTAATTCTCCGTCATTTTGGCTAACATCTTCTTTATTGTCTTATTGGCTGCCTCGACAGCCCCATTTGCCTGCAGTCTGTAAGGTGACGACTTGTGATGTTCTATCCAATATCTCTGTAACATTGCCTTCGTTTCTCCTTGAAACTATACTCCGTTGTCTGTTACTACATGATGCGGCATTCCATATCGACATATGAGGTTCCAAGCTATGAACTTCGCCATCTACTTTGCTGTAAAGTTGCAAAATGACTCGGCTTCCACCCATTTCGAAAAGTAGTCTACTGCTACTACTATGAAATGATGTCTATTCGATGCGTTCGGTCGAATTTCTCCGATCATGTCAATTCCCCATGCTGAGAAAGGCCACGGCTCTGACAGCCCATGCAACTCTATGTGCGGCAAATGGTTCAAGTTACCGTGCGCTTGAAAATCATGACAATGCTTTACCAGCTTCGCGCAGTCAGCTTCCATGGTCAACCAGTAAAAACCTTGCCTTACTATCTTGCGGGACAAATTCGACCCATTCATATGCGGTCCACATACTCCGGCATGTACTTCTTCCATCACCTTCTGAGCTTCTTCTTTTCTTAAACACTTCAGCTGAATGCCGTTGGCTTGACTCTTGTAGAGTTCTTCCTTCAAACTCACATACTGAGAAGCTAACCTCTGAATGGTTATCCTATCTTTTATGCTTGCTTCTTTTGGGAATTCCCCCCGCTCCAGGTATCTCTGATTATCGTCATACCAAGGTTTCCTATCGTTGATCTCTACTTCTAATATCATTTCATATCTCGTAAACAGGTCTGATTGCTGTTGTCAATACTAGAGGTCTCATCACCCATTTCTCCGGTTTTCCCAAGTTGCGACTAGTGTGGCTAACGCGTCTGCCATTTGATTCTCTTCTCGCGGCAAGTGCTGGAACTTACAATCGGGGAGGGCCTGTGCCAGATTCCTGAGGTGAAATAGGTAGGGTTTCAACCGCTCTTCCTTCAATTCCCATTCTCCTTGCATATATCGGACTACCAACATCGAGTCTTTGTAAATTTCTACATTCTTAGCCTTCAAGGTTATCAATGCCGTTAATCTGAATTCGCATGCTTCATACTCAGCCATGTCATCATCAAAGACAGGGATATCATCACTCAATCTGTTCGGAGGTTCCTCACGCCTCTCATTCTCAGAGCCTCCCCCAGCGTGGGGCACAGCCATATTGGCCACATCGGCGGTCACAAAGCTTGCATTTTCTCGGTAACCTTAGTGGGACTTGTTTCCAGCTGATCCATACGGGATACCTCATTCTCTAATTCGCTCATGTTTGCTGATGGCCTTTTGACGAATATTCCATCTTTCCTAACCCAATGGGTATCTATGATGGCTCTTAAGACACAGGAGTTAACATGATGCATGTATGCATGAGATGCATGAGATGCGTGCGATGTATGGAATATATAAGTCGGCCCATTATCATTTTAAAGCATTTGATCATACTTTTGCGCGGTGCAAACTTTTCCCAGTTGAAAAGGCCCAACAAGTTTTCACTTTTGCGATAACATGGCTAAACAACTTCAAATGATAAAAGGCCTAAACACAATTGCCATAAAGAACGGACTCGTCCCAGTTTAAATGGCCCAACAAGCCCATACCTCATGATAAAAAGTCCAACTGAATCCAAATGACGATGGTCATAAACGCAAGCATAAAGGGATAGTTTTTATTAGTCCTACAACTACAGTTCATGTGCGGGTTTATAGGGGTATAGACAAAGGCTCTGCTGATGAAGGATTGCCCACAACTATGAATCGCCACTCAAGGGTTGGAGCGACCAAGTGAGCGTACCTTTATACCTTAAGGTACGTGCCAACGAGTTATGGTGCGTGACTAACTGTCAAATGGATTTCCTATTGTAGATTCCCCAGATGGAGGGTAGAGCGAACTCTCTTAAATACCCAAGCCTCTTAGGCTCTTATCGCCTTGGTGATAGGAATAACAAGAAGTCCTCCAAATTAGTCTGTCACAGTGAGCTGCGGGTAATGATTATTTAGGTGCCTTCACAACTTTTCCTTATAGAAGGTAGTGAATGAAGGAAGACACCAAACCATTACCTAGCTTTAAAAATGCCTTTGATTAAACCCCTTCAACCCACGGTAGACATGGTTAACTAAAGCACAAATCACAATCATTACAAGACATTATTTCGGGGCCGATTCTTTATCCCCAGTGGAGTCGCTAGACTATAGGACACAGAAATCGGCGACGCTGTTCTAGGCTCGCGGCCTAGTCAGAAGTACAGAATAGTCCTCGGGGGAACTAAACCGGAGAAATAAAATGGAGTCGCCACCTAGTGTGAACTGGGAAAATGATTTAAGGCCGCACTCAACCCTCGCAAGGGAAGACCTCAAACCGTTGGGTTCGGAATGGCCCCTTACTTATGCCACTTGTAATGAAAAGATTTATGCAATAATCTAACCAGTCTACGCAACAATAACCTACATATAAGTTCGCATACAACCTATATCTAAGTTTTCATATAACCTATATCTAAGTTCGCATACAACCTATGTGTAAGTTTGCATACAACCTATATCTAAGTTTTCATGCATAAAAGTAAGTCGAAATAACGGCAAGCACGCAATCTCATGAACATATTGAATTATTAAAGCGAAAAATAAATAAAAACCTAAACATAAACATAACTTAAATTCCTAATGTGAAAGAAATAACTAATCATGCTTGGAAATAACCAACTAAATCATACATAAAAGAAGACAACATACTAAATGACTAAATCATGCATAATAACATACTAAACGACTAAATCATGAATAAACATAAGATTGGATGAAACGAAATATGTGTGTCTCTCAAGTGGTACGTGGCATTGTATCCCGAGTGCAGACCGCACTACCGTCCATTCGAATTCGGCTACGGAATTTACGTCCGGGTTTCCATCCGATATACCACAAGAGATAACACATATTTCATTCATCCCATGGCCACAACATTCACGAATCCACAATATACATCCGAAGAAATAAAATAAATAACGGAAAGAAAGTGCGGGAATAAATAAAAAAGGGTGCCCTCATGTCTAACCTCTTAAGTCGTCTATTGGAAGTGCGTTCACGGTCGTCGGAAAGGTTGGTACTCAGCAACTTTTCCGATTTACTGGTTTGTTGTTTTCCTTCGTTGCCTCGCTGTTTTGGGCTGCATGTTATTGTTGGTGGAGAGTATAGAGTGGCCACGTGAGTATTTAGGGTTTATTGCTTTTGTGTGGTATCGTGTGATTGATGTTGCAAGGGTTTTATTGTTTTTGCATTGACGTGAATGGCTAGATGAGGGACGTGAACGTGCTGAGTGAGTGGGGATAAAATCGTGAATGGTTTCAAGGTTTTTAGGTTTGTTGTTTTCTGGGTTGTTTGGTTGGTGAAAGTAGTGGGAAGCGTGGCTGTGTGGTTTTGGTAGAGCAGAGAAAGAATGGATGTGAGAAAGAAGAAGATGGCCAAGAGTGAGTGAGGAAGAGCCAAGCGATTAGGGTTTGTCTCTTTCTGGTTGTGGCCGAGAGAGAGCTTAGGGTTTTATTTGGTGTTTGTTTGCTGAGAGTTTTTGGTGAGAGATGGAGAGCTTAGGGGCGTGAATGCTAGGGGTCTCAAGGGTTTGGTTTATGCTTCTTTTTATAGGCAAGGGTTAGGGTTATCCTTATTCGAATATGGAAAGAATTATTATGCAATTATGGGGGTATTTAATTTGTGTATCATTAGGAAATGATCTCTTCATTTTAGGAAGGTAAATTAATTTGATTTTATTTTATTTAGTTTAGGAATGTGATTTAATTTAATTAGGAAGGTGATTGATGAGATTTAATTTGAATCTTTTAATTCGGGAAGGTGATTTATTTAGATTTCAACATGTGTTTAATGTGTGGATTTATTATTTTTGATGTGTTTTAATGGGCTTGGGCGTGTGATGGGAAGGCTTTGGGCGTGGGGCTGGAACTTTTGGTGGGCTTTGGTGTGTAGCTTGGTGGTGTGTGGGCTTGGTGTGTGGCTTGCGGGAGTTTTGGGCCAAAGATAAGTTTAAAACAGAGGCTTAACGAGCAAACCCGAAGCTAAGCAAACGAATTAAATCCAATAAGGTGTCAATTTCTGACTCTTCCCTTCCGACGTCCGTTTCCTGCGACTTCCATAACTTAAAGAGGTAGTGTCTTCATGTGAGACTCATCATCGGGACTTATATACAAAAATACAGTGCCTACACAGTGCAATACTTATTTTGAATAAAGTTCCGTTAAAGTCTGTTGGATAGACTCCATATGAAATATAGAAAGGAAAGAAGCCGGGTTTCTCATTCCTGAAGATTTGGTGATGCTTGGCATACGTTAAACGTTGGATGGTACCAAACTAGAACCCAAATCAGATAAGTGCCTATTTTTAGGTTATCCTAGGGAAACCAAAGGATATTACTTCTACAACCCAAAGAGAACAAGGTATTTGTTGCTCTCCATGCGGTTTTCCTCGAAAAGGAATTCCTAAATACAATGGTAAGTGGGAGGAATGTAGAACTCGATGAAAATCGTAGTGATACTGTTCCTGGCATAGACTCCCTCACGGAACACGAACAGTTCATCAGGGATGAGACTGTACCACAATCTTCTAATACACAATAACCATGTAGATCGGAGAGAGTCGGAAAATAACCTGAGAGGTATAGGTTTCTGATCTCACCTCATGTAGATATTAATCTTATTTAGGATAATGAGCCGGCTACGTATGATGAAGCGATACAAGGTATCGACTCCGCTTTATGGCAAGATGCCGTGAAGTCCGAAATGGATTCCATGTATACCAATCAAGTTTGGACACTGGTTGATGCACCAGAAGGCATTAAGCCGATTGGTTTTAAATAGGTCTTCAAGAAGAAGACAGACATGGATGGCAACATACACACGTACAAAGCTAGGCTTGTAGCGAAAGGGTATCGTCAACGACATGGTATCGATTACGACAAAACTTTTTACCTGTTGCCATGATTAAATCCATTCGGATAATGCTTGCTATTGCTGCATATTTCGATTCTGAAATATGACAGATGGACGTCAAAACCGCTTTCCTTAACGGAAACCTTTTGGAGGATGTTTATATGCAATAGCCTGACGGTTTTGTGGTACCAAAACATGCAAACAAGGTTTTCAAGTTAAATCTATCCATTTATGGATTGAAGCAAGCATCACGTTCTTGGAATAAACGTTTTGATGAGATCATAAAAGAATATGATTTCATTCAAAATGAAGATGATTCTTGTGTATATAAGAAGGTTATTGGGAGAGCACTGACATTCCTTGCCCTTTATGTTGATGATGTATTGCTTATTGGCAATGACATTCCCATGCTACAATCGGTGAAAGCTTGGCTTTCATTAAAATTCTCTATGAAGATCTGAGAGAAGCAGCCTTTATTCTGGGAATAAAGATCTACGGGATAGATCCAGAAAGATACTTGGACTATCCCAGAGCTCGTACATTGATAAAGTGTTGAAGAGATTCAACATGGATCAGTCTAAGAGGGGACTGCTTCCAGTGTCACATGGCGTCTCTCTATCTAAGGACATGAGTCCTAAAACTCAAGATGAGAGAGATAACATGAGTCGGATCTTGTTCGCTTCTACAGTCGGATCGATCATGTATACCATGAATGTACACGACCTGATGTCTCGTATGTTTTGAGCATGTGCAGTCACTACAGGCCGATCCAGGTGATGGTCACTGGATTTTTTTTACGCTGTTAAGAACATCCTTAAGTATCTTAGAACGAAAAACTTAAGATGCTTTCTAGTTTTATGGAGATGGAGAACTTGAGGTGCGCGGTTCAACCAATGCAAAGTTTACAAAACGATAAAAACGACTCTAATTCACAATGGGGTATATATTTTGTTATTGAACAACAGAGCAGTGAGCTGGAAATCTTCCAAGCAAGAGAATGTTGCTGATTCAACAACAAGAAGCGGAATATATCGTTGCAGCTGAGGCATCAAAAGAAGTAGTTTGGATCCGTAAAAATTACAAAAAATTGGGATTTAGGAGTAGTTCCATTAGTGATTGAACCTGTTCCTATGTATGTGACAATAACTGTTGAGTTTCATCAAGTCCCAAGATCATAAATCATGCATAAAACAAACGATAAAAGTTGAATACAACCAAGGAGTAAGGCGGAATACATACTCACATTGATGGGTTTGATGCTAGGAAGAACAAGTTGCGTTTTTGCCTCCCTCCAAGCTCGGGGCAGTGGCTTCCTATGCAGTGGACTGCTCGGTTTTGCTCCTCTTTGAACCTCAAAAATTCGGCCATGATGAACACCATTGAAGCTCCAAGCTTCAAGCTTCCAAGCTCACAAATTCGTTTCCCTATCACCATAATATAACCCATGTGTGTGCTAGCACTCATGTTTTGCAACAAAACACTCTCACTTGCTCTCTTTCAATTCGGCAGTGAACAAAAATGAGAAGAAGAAGAAGATGAAAAAATGCTCTAGCCGTGAATGAGAGGGAGAAGAAAAGGGAGGAGAGGGAGAGAGAGAGCGATGGTAAAAGGAGAGAGAGAAAAGTAAAAGTAAAATAAAATGTAATAGTTTTTTATAATTCTAAAATTAATAAAACCATTTACCATTTCTTTTACTTTCCTTAAATGCAAAAATCAAAAAGCAAAAAGCAAAAGTTGCTTTTTCAACTTCTACATCAATCACTCAAATCAAGTGACAACATGTCACATCACACTCAAAGTGACATTTGATTTGACGATTGATGCGACTAGCGATTTGACGCACGATTTGACTTGCGTGCCGCACTCGAATTCGAAATGCGAATGCGCTCGCAATAATCCCGGGCTCGGGTTCGCTAATTCCAAATTAACGAATTTTCCGTCGCGTCGTAATTAAATGATTACGCCTAGCGAAATCACTATTCACGTCGCTAACGAATTAATTCTAAATTAATTCGTTCGCCCGAATTAAAATCTAATTTTAATTCCGCGTCGAAATCCAATTTCTAATAATATATCAAATATATTATTTTATCGATTAATTCCAAATTAATCGTTCTCTCTCTTTAATTAATATTTTATCCCAGATAAAATATCTCCGCAATTAATCCCAGATTAATTTTCTCTCTCTTCTAATTAATCCTAGATTAATTAAAGTGCGAGTTATACATCATCGGTGAATCTTCAGGAAGCGACCCATGAGATCTCCGGATATGTTGGCAGTAAATACGGTCGTCGGATTATCCGAACACGTAAGTACCTCGTACTACGTTTATACCGATTTACAAGACAAGGTTGGCTTCTAGCAAAGCGCCATGCCTACCCAATTCTCCAGAAATATTCTTACAGGAATATATAGATCTGTATCAAGCGTAGTAGTATACCGTAGTATTGTGTATATCGGCCCAGTATCGGATAGTCACGTGCTAGGGCTGGGGCTGGATAAGTGTCTGCCCCGTCCGAAGCACATGTCGGATGTCTGGTAACTAGTCTCTATAATCGGATATCATGACCTAGTCATAATATCCCGATGGTTGCGCAACACTTAAGAGCACTAATACCGTATCCTGCGTGACATCATCTCCACTATGACTGAAGTGATACTTCCGTCTTGACATCACACCCAATACACTACGACTCTCTGATAAACCCAGAAGTGGTGTACGCAGAACCGGTTAAAGCCCTGTACCACCAAGACCAAAGTCTATCGATTATCGTAAGTATTAGCGATGCAAGTCTCAGGTTAAGACTATACACACCTACCTTGATTTCGGCCTCCCATAGACACATAGTCATAATACCAATGGGATTCCGAGGGGTCTATCCAGAGCGAAGCTGTTTCCCGTACCATCGGTGAAACACGACCTCCTATCGCACTTGCATAAGTATCCAATACTTATATATATGAGAACTATGCCGTTGTGCCCTCACAACGCGCACAAGTGCAATACTAGCCTATTCCGCATTATCGATGTCCTGTCTCGATAATACTCCGGCTAGGGATATTTAATGATTAATCCTTCGGGGATTGATACTGTCTCATATCATCTCAATCCAGGAACTAATCATATGGACCTCTCTTCATTTATACATTTATGGTGATCTAATCACAAATGATGAGAGTGCAATTTCCTTGTCACATAGTTAATTTGTACAACAACACCGTGATCTGTACAAATAGTGACGCTATGGGTCATTTTGTCCAACAATCTCCCACTTGGCACATAGCCAGTCACTCGAGTGTCTAACACCCGAACTATGTACGGTTCGCTCAAATTGCTGAGGAAAGTTTTCGTCAGCGGATTTGCGTAATTATCTTCTGACGCGATTTATACGATCATCACATCGCCACGATGTATGATCCGAACGAATCAGATGATATAGAAGTATATATCTGGATCGTCGATGAGACCTTTAATTCCTTAGCCTGTGCTGACGCCTAGCTCAGCTGCTAAAAGAACTATATCTAATCTAATTAGATTTATTATCGATCCAAATGGCTTCTATTGCTGCCTCAGCAGCTGCAGCAATAATCCGCATTTGTTGTTAATTCGGCAACAGTTATCTTGCTCGGAATATTTCCAGCTCACTGTCCCAGTGTTCAAACTTTATAGTACCGCAGTATTTACCGGTTTGGAAACTTGCAGCAGTGATCCTAGTCACTTCAAGTTCTCCTCTCCATAGTTTAAGACAACATCTTTAGTTCTCTCAGATACTAACAGATGTTCTTAATCTTCAATCCAGTGACTATCACTTGGATTGACCCGATTGTGACTCCATATGCTCGAAGCGTATGAGACACCAATACAAGTACATTTTAAATGTACAATTTCCAGAGTGTTAACAACTCCAAATCTATCCATGTAGATCTTTATTCCTTGAATAAAGGTTGTTACTCCCCAGAATTCTACGGAGAATTTTATATGAAAGCCAAGCTTTCACCGATTGTTTTATGGGAATTTCATTATCAGTGCTCTCCCACTAACCTCCTTATATACACAAGAATTATTTCGTTTTGAATCAAATCATACTCCATTATGATTATTTCAAAACGATAGTTCCAAGAACTTATGCTTGCTTCAATCCAAACATGGATCGAATAACCTGCAAACCTTGTTTGTCGGTTATACAAAATCGTCAGGATGTTGTAAGCATCCTCCAAAAGGTTTCCTTTTCAGGAAAGCGATTTTGATCTGCAACTGACACATTTCATAAATGAAATATGCAGTTATCAACAAGCATCTTCAAAATGGATTTACCATGGCAACAGGTAAAAGGTTGAATCGTTATTAACACAATGTTGATAACGATACCTTTCCGTCAAAAGCCCAGCTTTGTACGTTGGTATGTTGCCTTCCATGTATGTCTTCCTTGAAGACGTTTAATGTACCAATAGGCACAATGCCTTGTGGTACAACAACTAGTATCCAAAATAGTTGTTATACATGGAATCCATTTCGGACTCATGGCACTTTGCCATAATAGGGAGTCGATACCTCGTATCACTTCCTCAAAACGTAGTCGGTGGATATACCTTCAAAGATTGACATCTTTATGAGGTTAGATCAGAAACCCATACCCTAGGTTGTTTTCTGACTCTCTCCGATCTACGCGGTTCTTGTGTATTCGAAGATTAATGGTATAGATTCATCATAGATGAACTATTTGTGTTCCATTAAGGACTTCGTGCCTTGAACAGTATTACTCCGATTTTCATCGAGTATCACTATCCTCCCACTGACCACTGCATATCGGTATTCCTCTCAGGAAAAACCGCATGGTGAGCAACAATCACATTGTTCTCATGTGAGATTTAAAGTACTATACTTATGGTTTCCCTTAGGATAACCTATATTGGCACTTATCCAATTTGGTCCTTAGTTTGGTATCATCCAAACGTTATGCCTGGCATACCCAAATTATCAGGAATGAGAAACCTGTTTCTTCCCTGTTCATATCCTATATGACATCTGTCAAACAGATTTATATGGAACCTTATTCTAAATAAGTTCTTGCACTGTTAAAACTTATCCGTTGAAGGAAATGGTAGCTCAGAGCGACTCATGATTAGCCTTATCATGTCTAACATGATTCGGTTAATCCGTTCGGACACACCGTCACTTTGACGTGTTCCGGGAGGAGTCCTCATTTGAAAGAATACTATACTCTTTCAAGTACATATGAAACTTACTGCTTAAGTATTTTCCAATACGGTCTTACCGTGGCGGTATAATACTATAGCCGATCTGTTTGTCTATTTCGTGTCGAAACTCTAAAAGTTTCTGATTTGTGTTCTTCAAAAGAAACACATAACCATAACGTGATGCCACATCCGTTTAAGGTCACGAAATATTCATGTTCACATCTAGCCTAGCTAGATATGGGCCCACTTACTTCACCATGAATAGGGCTAACAGATCGGTGGCCCTTTTACTATTACCAAGTAAATAGTATTTTAGGTACTTTACCTAATAAACTAGATTCGCAGACCTTATTTGAATAGTCAAATCAGTCCTAGTACCCACTCTTCAAAAGTGTGGATATACGAGTCTCGTTAAATTGTGTCCTAGACAACAATGCCACAAATAAGTCTCTATTGATCAAATCAATTTGAGCTATTTATTTGTCATTTTATATGTTTGAGATTTTATTTATATTCAAAATATAAATTCTGTTATTTACATCTAATGTATTTATCTCAGTATCATCTTTATAATAAAAAACACTTAGTGTTCTATAATATAAAGGTTTATCCGCAACGGATTAAACACTGATATAGAGATAATGTCTCTAGTCAAACTAGTTACATTATAACAGTTCCTAATTTAAGTATATACCCAAAGGGTAGTTCCTAAACTTAGGTATCTACGGTCGAAACAGCGACTTTCGTCCCGTTTCCGATTCGCAGAGCAATCTCAGCTTGAAGTCAGTATCCTGCTCAAAGCAGATTCTGAACATCAATACATATATTTTATGTACCACACTAAGTATTTAAAATCTAATTTCAATACTAGCTGTGAACATAACTAAGACAAACATTTTTAAAGTTAGAGCCTCGCCCTTTCTTTAATTCCTTCGTGTCTGCCATATCCAAATGGTAGTCACTTTGGGATATGTCAATTATCCTTTCAATATTTCAGAAACCTTAGGCCAAGCCTTGGGTTCTTAGAATATCGAAACGATGTGCACCTCGTGCTACATGCCCAATTGCAAACTTTGACTTTATCTCCTCTAGAATAGTCAATTAATTCTCCAAGAATTATAAATTGCAATTTTAATACTTCTTAAATCTAAAATTAGATTTATGACAAGTATATTAAATTAAGCATTAAAGTCATCATCACATAAATCTTCCAAAGATTTTATGCTCTACTTATTTTGCTTAATTTTGGGCTTAAGGTATAATAAGTTATTTTATCAAATAAAGTAACCTATTATTTATTCCCAATTTGAAAATTAAATCATTTAAAATATTTTAATCCCAGATTATATTTTAAATATCCAACTTTTCAATTTTATCTTGATTACAATAGTCCAACTATTTAATCA
Source organism: Zanthoxylum bungeanum (assembly GCA_019454045.1). Classification (NCBI taxonomy): domain Eukaryota; kingdom Viridiplantae; phylum Streptophyta; class Magnoliopsida; order Sapindales; family Rutaceae; genus Zanthoxylum; species Zanthoxylum bungeanum. The sequence continues at coordinate 28,288 of SKCR01047541.1, forward strand.
ACGATTAGTGGTACTATATATATTATAATGATTATAATAGTCCAACTATATAATCAAATATAATCCAAATTAATTAACCTCAATTACATTGATTACTATAATCCAATTATAAAATCAACTGTAAACTGAAATTAATTAATTCAAATATATTGATTAATATAATCCAATTATATATAATCAAGTATAATACAGTCCAACTGTTTATTAAAACAACAATTTAAATATTAGTCCAACTAACATTTAATCTAATGACGAAATAATTTAAATGAGCGCGTATGGCGAGTAATTGAACGAGTATTGCAAATTCAATTCTTGCCTCCCACTATTTTTCGTCGAGCCTCTAACCCTCTGTCGAGTACTCGGGAAACCGTGTTTCCTAGTGGGCTAGGATCCCGTTAAATATCACACAATCTTGACTTTGGCCAACAAATTGTATGATAATTAACTAGGTAGATCTCGAAGATCAATTGGATCTCATCCAACTCCTAGATCCAGTAGGTGGACATCCAAGTCCCAAACATATATCTTATATATGCCTATACATCGAATGTATACCCTAACCTTTTTCCTCTGAATCAACTAGGCCTTGGCTTTGGCACAACAAACCTAGTGATCCCAGTCAAGCGCGGACCCATTGACATGGAAGCTTCGTAATCAATGTCAATGGACAAGAAGTGGTCTTGACTTTGGCCAACAAACCACAACTTGGACACGACACCGATATGGAACAAAGCCTCGTGATTAAAACACATCTTCGACGGACAAGGGCTTGACTTTGGCCAACAACCCCTGCCAATCTCGGATCTTGAGTAAGAATCACTCAATGGAAGGAAAATAAACGCTTGATATTTAACGAGGGTTTTTCGCGTGCAAATTGGCTACCAATTTTAATTATCTTTGTTAAGGTCTCATCATCATACACCCTTAAACATGCATTCTAAACACATAATAAAGCGCATATGATAAAAAATAATAATGATATGCGGATGGATATTTTACATTGATCCTAGATCAAATCTCTCATTTTCTCTCTCCCGCTAGCAATTGTATACTTCTACCCGTTACACTACACTTCTAAAGAAACCTCATTTACATGGAGGGGAATAGGTGAGAAGAGAATACAAAGAAATAGGAGATAAGGCTGGACACGCAGGTCCAATTAATAAATCAAATTTATTACAACAATTTCTAAAAATCGCCCCACCCGGCTAATATCCATCCGATATACATTATTCAAACATCACAACCATGTATTCATACAAGCATGTTATCAATCAATCTAATCAATTAATTAATCTTGATAATTAGTGATCATCCAATGTTCAAACAAAGATTTGATTTTGTTCGAGTCAAACTCGTATTGCGAACACGTACTCAAAGTACGATTTCTACGAATTAAATTAAATTACATGATTAAATCCAATTTAATACGTATTTAATTCTAATTCATTATTTAATTCCAAATTAAATATTACACTTTATAAAATAAACCTTTACGACTTAAATTCCAAATTTAATCGTTACGGGTCTCAAAGCCCGATTAATATCCAATATTAATTTAATTAAAGTCCAATGGGCTTTTAATTAATTTCTTGAGGCGTGGACTTTTGGTCAACTCGGGTCAAACCGCAACCAAAGTCCAATCCGGGAGTTACCCCATAAGCCCATAAATTAATTTAGGCCCAATTAAACGTTAAAGGTTCATTAGTCGCATTTGGGCCTTTTGGAAGCGGTTTTGGGCCTAATTGGATCCAACCAATTTTGGCCTAAACCAACTTTGTACAACAAAGTCCAATAAACCCAATAACAACTTTAAAAGCCCAAATCCAATTTTAAGGCCCAATAATTTAATTTCAAAAATTCCAAATTTTCCAATTAAATTACCTAAAGTGTATAGCATTATTAATTACCCAAATCAAAGTTTCCAAAACACAAATTTGTCCAATTAATCATGCTTAACATCAATTAATCATGTCCAACATAATAAATCAAAATCAAACCCAATTTCATGCTTCAAGTGTCTCGGCCATAAGGGAAAATTATGCCCAAATCAAATTCAATCCAATTGAACCAAATTAAACATAAATTCAACATCCCCAATGATTTCCAAGTCATCCAATGAACAAAAAATCAAAATCCAAGACATAGGGCACTTGCCAAATTCGGCCATCACAAGCAAATTGGGGAAAATTGTTCCAAACACTTTTCATCAAATTGATCTAATCAATCATCAATTAAACAACATTTAGCATTCTAAATCATCCAATTTCATTAAACATGCTCAAAATCAAGTTTACCCAAATTTGTCATGCCCAAAATTTGGGGAAAAATGGATCCAACCAAATTTCATGAAATTGATTATGCACAACATCAATTCAACCTCATTCAAGCATACTATACTAAACAATTTAATCATTTGATGCTCAAATTGAGTTTACCCAAATTAAAGTTTTGGCCAACATTAAGCAAATTGGGGAAAATCAATCCAATTAATTTTTCATCAAATTGATTACATATAACTCTAATTATTCATATACAAGCATTCTTAAACAAACAATTTGTTCAAAATCATGCTTAAATCAAAAAGCCCCAAATTTTGCTCAAGAACCCTAATTCGTTTTATGCAACCAATAGCTCAAGATACCATTGTTGAGTTTCAATCAAGTCCCAAGATCATAAATCATGCATAAAAACGAGTTGAATACAATACAAAGGAGTAAGGCGGAATACATACTCACATTGATGGGTTTGATGCTGAAGAAGAACAAGTTGCATTTTCTGCCTCCCTCCAAGCTCGGCAGTGGCTCCTCATGCAGTGGACTGCTCGGTTTTGCTCCTCTTTGAACCTCAAAAATTCGGCCATGGATGAACACCATGAAGCTCCAAGCTTCAAGCTTCCAAGCTCACAAATTCGTTTCCCTATCACCATAATATAACCCATGTGTGTGCTAGCACTCATGTTTTGCAACAAACACTTCTCACTTGCTTCTCTTTCAATTCGGCAGTGACCAAAAATGAGAAGAAGATGAAAAATGGCTCTAAGCCGTGAATGAGAGGGAGAAGAAGAAAAGAGAGGGAGAGGAAGAGATGCGTAAAAGGAGAGAGAGAAAAGTAAAAGTAAAATAAAATGTAATAGTTTTTTATAATTCTAAAATTAATAAAACCAATTTACCATTCTTTTTATTTTCTTAAAGCTAAAAAATCAAAAAGCAAAAAGCAAAAGTTGCTTTTTTTCAACTTCTACATCAATCACTCAAATCAAGTGACAACATGTCACATCACTCAAAGTGACATTGATTTGACGATTGATGCGACTAGCGATTTGACGCACGATTTGACTTGCGTGCCGCACTCGAATTCGAAATGCGAATGCGCTCGCAAATAATCCCGGGCTCGGGTTCGCTAATTCCAAATTAACGAATTTTCCGTCGCGTCGTAATTAAATGATTACGCCTAGCGAAATCACTATTCACGTCGCTAACGAATTAATTCTAAATTAATTCGTTCGCCCGAATTAAAATCTAATTTTAATTCCGCGTCGAAATCCAATTTCTAATAATATATCAAATATATTATTTTATCGATTAATTCCAAATTAATCGTTCTCTCTCTTTAATTAATATTTTATCCCAGATAAAATATCTCCGCAATTAATCCCAGATTAATTTTCTCTCTCTTCTAATTAATCCTAGATTAATTAAAGTGCGAGTTATACATCATCGGTGAATCTTCAGGAAGCGACCCATGAGATCTCCGGATATGTTGGCAGTAAATACGGTCGTCGGATTATCCGAACACGTAAGTACCTCGTACTACGTTTATACCGATTTACAAGACAAGGTTGGCTTCTAGCAAAGCGCCATGCCTACCCAATTCTCCAGAAATATTCTTACAGGAATATATAGTATCTGTATATAGTAGTAGTATACCGTAGTATTGGCCCAGTATCGGATAGTCACGTGCTAGGGCTGGGGCTGGATAAGTGTCTGCCCCGTCCGAAGCACATGTCGGATGTCTGGTAACTAGTCTCTATAATCGGATATTCATGACCTAGTCATAATATCCCGATGGTTGCGCAACACTTAAGAGCACTAATACCGTATCCTGCGTGACATCATCTCCACTATGACTGAAGTGATACTTCCGTCTTGACATCACACCCAATACACTACGACTCTCTGATAAACCCAGAAGTGGTGTACGCAGAACCGGTTAAAGCCCTGTACCACCAAGACCAAAGTCTATCGATTATCGTAAGTATTAGCGATGCAAGTCTCAGGTTAAGACTATACACACTACCTTGATTTCGGCCTCCCATAGACACATAGTCATAATACCAATGGGATTCCGAGGGGTCTATCCAGAGCGAAGCTGTTTCCCGTACCATCGGTGAAACACGACCTCCTATCGCACTTGCATAAGTATCCAATACTTATATATATGAGAACTATGCCGTTGTGCCCTCACAACGCGCACAAGTGCAATACTAGCCTATTCCGCATTATCGATGTCCTGTCTCGATAATACTCCGGCTAGGGATATTTAATGATTAATCCTTCGGGGATTGATACTGTCTCATATCATTCTTAATCCAGGAACTAATCATATGGACCTCTCTTCATTTATACATTTATGGTGATCTAATCACAAATGATGAGAGTGCAATTTCCTTGTCACATAGTTAATTTGTACAACAACACCGTGATCTGTACAAATAGTGACGCTATGGGTCATTTTGTCCAACAATAACGGGGCTATAGCGAGCTAAGGAACCGCGGGGGTCTATCAACGATCCAAGCATGTACTTCAACGTTTCAATCTGATTCATATAATCATACATCAGGCGATGTGAAGATCGAAAAGATCGATTTCAGATGGACAAAATTGTAGATCGCTGATGAAGAAAAGCTATTTCTCAGCATAAGTTTGAGCGAACGTAAGAAGTTCAGGGTTAGATACTTTGAGTGATTGGCTATGAGCCAAATGGGAGATTGTTGGACAATTATGACCCATAGCATCATATTGTATAAAAGACATTGTAGTTTTGTACAAATTAACTATGTGACAAAGGAAATTGCTATTTTATCATTTTTGTAATTGGATTACTTGAATATATATATAAATGATAAAAGTTTATGATAATCCGGATAATAAGATATGAGACAGTATTAATCCATGAACAATTTAATCATTAAATATCCCTAGTCGTAGTATTATCGAGACTGGACATCGATAATGCGGAATAGACTAGTATTACACTTATGCGCGTTATGGAAGCTTAATGACATAGTTCTCATATATTTAAGTATTGGATACTTATACAAGTGTTATAGGAGGTTCTGTTAGCCGTTGGACTGGGAACAGCTTCGCTCTGGATAGACCCATCGGAATCCCATTGGTAGTATGACTATGTGTCTATGGAAATCTGCATCAGGGTAGGTGTATGTGGTCTTAACCTGAGACTTGCATCGCTAATACTTGCGACAATCAGTACGCTTTGGTTTTTATTGTACGGGGCTTTAACAGGTTCTCTGTACGCCTCTTCTTGGGTTTACTGAGAATCGTATTGTATTGGGTGTGATGTCAAGATGGAAGTATCACTTCAGTCATATGGAGAGATGATCACGCATGGATACAGAACTAGTACTCCCAAATACTGCAGTTATCGGGATAGTATGACTAGGTCATGATTATCTGATTATATAGACTAGTTGCTAGTGATCCGATATATGTTTCGTACAGGGCAGACACAATTCCAGATCTAGGCCTAGCATGTGACATCCGATACTGGATCGTAATACGTAATACATAGTATACTATGGCTGATATAGATTATATATTCTTCGTTGAATATTTCTGGAGAATTGGGTAGGCACGGTGCTTTGCTAGAAGCCAACCATGTCTTGCAAATCGATGAGAACGTGGTACACGGTACGCACGTGTCGTATAGTCCGACAACCAGATTTACTACCAATATATCCAGTGATCTCTTGGGTCGTTTCCCAAAGATTCACCGATGACATTTGACTCGAACGGAATTAATCTGGGATTAATTATGAGAGAGAGAAAATTAATCTGGGATTAATTACGGCAAGAATTTATCTGAGATAAAATTCAAAAAGAAGAGAGAACGCGATTAATTTGGAATTAATCGTTTAAATAATATATTGGATATATTGATTGAAATAGGATTTCAATGCGAAATTAAAATTGGATTTTAATTCGGGGAAACGATTTAATTTGGAATTAATTCGTAAGCGACTTTCGTAATAAATTTTCTAGGCATTATTATTTAATTAAATTGGATTTAATTATGTCACAATGGAAAATTCGTTTAGTTCGAAATTAAACGAACCCGAGCCCGAGCGAAGTTGCGTGTTGAGTTAGCCGACTTAAATTTGGAATTTAAAAATGGTGGGACCCACTTCACTTACAACAACTTGTTGGACATGTGATGGAAGTGGTTAGGCTTGAATTATGGATTTGATTTTTTGGCAAGTAAGACTTGGCTTTACTTATAAAACACTCAAACCAAAACCAACACTCAACCTTTGTATAAATTAATTAAGTCAACTTTGGAAGTGTAACAAGTTATTATTCACAGTATTCTCTCTTCTCATTCCTCCTTCATTGCTGTGACTTCTTCTTCTCCAAGGGAAAGTTTTGTTGCAAAATTTTTCTTAAGCTAGCACTTAAAGAGCAAATCAAGGTGACAAGGAAACCCACTATTGGGTTGGATTCACTAAAAGAAAGCTTGGAGCTCTCAACAAACATCAAAGAATTTCAAATTCTCATCCATTCATTGTAAGTAATTTTCCGCAACTTACTTTATTTTTATTCACACAATATCATGACTTAGAGATCATTGGCATGTCTAGGACTTACTAAAAATATAATATATGAATGATGTTTGCTAAGGGAAACGATTGGGTTTGTTGGATAAACTCAATATGTTATAGCGAGCTTATTTGTTATTGACTACCTCTTGAGTGCTAGGTGAGCTCTTGAGGGCCATGCATATATGATACACATTTAGATGTGTATATGATACCGTGGATTGGCACTAGAGAAAGTGGGAGAAATTGTTAGGGTTGGTGCTCGGAGTGCCAATCCGGATTGTATTTATGTCTGATTCATGAATATGAACAATTCTTTTTTCCATAATATTACTTATTTATGATAGTACTTCTTGATTTTATATACCTATTCGATCTAATTATGATTAGATTGAAACTAAATATGATTTAGTGATATGCATATATTAGACAAAAACCCGATAATATGTTTTGTAGTGCGCAATTATAAATTAGTTTGTAATTGACATTAAGAAGTGTCACTACTAGAAGTATATTATCAAATAAAGTTTCTGGTCAAGATTTATTGACACGGGTCGGTTAGTAAAATCTACTGAGACCAGTACATGTCGTATATCGAGACTTGGTCCGATGGTTTATCCCAATGAACCATGAGTCTTGGGAGACTCGTATAGACATGTAGGTGTTTATTTGATAAACACTGAACGACTCACTGAAGATTTCCTAATAGATGGTACACCAACGTCAATAGGAATCTTCTCGAGTCGAGTAGCATAGTGGTCCTTCAACTTGAGATACCATTATGGATATATGAGATATCCTCCACACTTTGATGGCAGTCACGTCATCGATCTATTTAGATCATACCTCCGCATGTTCGTTGGTGTGGACTGATGTTCATGATATCCTGTGAGTATCAGATAGAATCCATCAGTTCTGTGTACAGGGCATATGTATCATGTACGTATTTGTGATCTAGTAAATCTATGGTTGTGGTATACTTCAGAAGCGAGTTCCGAGTGTTATTTAGAGATCATAAATTTAAAAGTCGACTATATTATACCTTAGGGATTTGACATTCTTATCTATATCCCCGGTATAATATTGATAGCCTGTGACATATAGATTATACGTATGCAATGACCCCGACTTGCATAGTTTAGCGAGATTATCTGTGGTCGTCATAATTCATGAATGGGTGAATTATGGACAAGAAATTAGATTTCGTGACGGATAAACCTAAACTTAGAGAGTCCCACAATATGAAGTGTACTCGTTGAGCCCTTGGGCAACTCGTTACGAATAATATAGATTATTCATAATACTTCACCGAATTAAATGAGTTAATTCGAATCGTTTAAACAGTTAAACGAAAATACATGCATTAGGGGCATTTCGGTCAATTAATAATTAATTTGTATATGAATTTGGTACAAGATTTGATTTGATACATATTAATTAATTGTCAAATGAGATTTTGACAAATCCCATTAATATATATATTTGTTATTTAATGTAAAAAAAATACATATATAATAATAGTCGCATTAACTAATTATTTAGATATATAAATACTTTTTATCTAGATAATTAAATTATTTCAACATTACATAATTGTTCTGCAATATGTTAGATCATTATCGGTTACATGTGGCATGATTCTTTTAAGTTTAAAGTTTACAAATTGGATTTGTTAACTTAAAGCTTATTATTATTATTTAATTAGATTAATTGACCAAATGATCAAAATACCCTTCTCCCCCATAAAGTCAATTATGGACCATTATTTAAAGTTAGAAAATTTTATTTTCTAAATGATAACCTTCATGGCTGAAACCTCCACCAAAAGAAAAGCTCCCAAATTTGGTTGAAGAAACAAGAAAGAAAGTGAAGAAATCAAGAAAAAGTTTAAGGAAATTAGAAGATTTGGAGGTAATCTTCACAACTCTTAAACTTAGAAAGTTGTTTTCTTATTCTTGAGCATCTAGACAAGTTCTAGGATTTCTTCCTTTCTTATATTTTGGTGCTTTTTGATTTGGAGGATCGATTTGGAGGCTTAATGGATGTATGAAGTTAGATTTAATGATATTAGTGTAATATTAGTTCAATTTTATCATTTGATGATTTTTTACCATTCTAGAGTGTTATGACCACTCTTGTAACTCCTATAATTATTCTTGAGTTCTTCATTTATGGTGACTTTGGTTGGTGTTAGTATTAATATGATTAATGTTGAGAAAATTGGATTTAAAGCATGAAAAATGATATTTTTTGTTACCAAATTAGATCTAGAATTTCTATGATTTTGGTAATGAAAAGTACGTTGTATAAATGTATTGGATGTGTTTTAGGTAATAGAACAAATTCCGGAAATTATTTCGGAGTTGAAATATGCGAAAACGGCGAAAAACGGCGTTACCGGGTGAGTTTCAGGCTTACCGGATGTCTGATGTCCAAACAGTGAATTGGTCACTGTTTGAGCAGCCCATGAACTTACCAAGCACTATAGGAGCTGACCTCGGGAGCCCTCATGTGTTTTGGTTGGTTGACTCGGACAAAAAAGCATTTTATTCCATTTTGCGAAAAAATGATTTCATAAAAGTTTCGTTGTGTTTCTAACCTATTTATGTCGTTATTTGATATCGAATATATATGTTTAGGTGAAATATGAATGAATTATTCATATTTTATATTGAATAATTTATTCGGTAACTTTAAAAGTTTTTAAAGTTACGATTTCACCCTAACTGCGAGCTTCCGCTGCGCTCGGGCTAAAACCCAACACTAACTTCAGCTGAAATGAAGACATTTTGTGAATGGTTGAAAATAGTAAAAATTTTCTATGAGTGTGCATTAATTAGAGGAATATGTGTTAGAGATGACACAATCACTACGTTGAAGAGTCATAATTGTCACGTGCTTATGGAAATTATTCTTCCCGTTGGCATTCGTCTGTTTCTTTCACCACAAGTTTTTGAAATAGTTATAGGCTTGTGTGGTTTCTTCAAAAAATTATGTCATAGGACTTTAATCATGTCGGTGATTGATGAATTTGAGCAAGCAATCGTCCTCAATCTTTGTCAATTGGAACATATATTTTCACCTGTATATTTTGATATAATGGTTCATCTGACAGTGCATTTACCCGTATAATCACGAAAAGAGGTAATGTCAACTTCAGATGGATGTATCACATAGAAAGATAAGCTTTTGAGTATAAATATTAATTCATGTCACACATAGATATATATGACTATAAATCATATTAGTTTTACTGTTATATATTTCGAGACATTCGGGTGGTACAAACAATATGTATGAAACAAGGCATGACCAGAAGTGTCAATTGTTGAGGCCTATTTAGCAAATGAACCCTAACATTCTGTTAGATTTACTTAAAGAATATTTAAACAACCTTTAATCTTTGGACTAGAAACTATGGCGGGGGGCAACATGAATCATACGATGTCTCTGTTTTCTAGCAAAACTATAGACCCATCGGGAAGATGACTATTCAACATTTGGCGTCGCCATATCGATATGGCGACAATAAAAATAAATCATTTGTGTTGCTACTAAGTAGCGATGCTAATGTCGAGTGTTAGCGTCGTTGAATTTTGCAACGTTAAATGTTCTTTATAACAACACCAGAACAGCCACACGCATATCATCTTTTGCTTTCTCTCTCTCTCTCTCACCAGCACACTCTCCCTTTCTCGGGTAAATTAATTTTTGTTTTTGTGAAATTATGTTTTTTTTTATTTATTTATTAATCAAATAATTAAGGTTGTATGGTGATTTTTGAAACCCCCCATATAACCCTAAACACTTGATATGCCAATGGCACACCAAGTGTTTGGTTGTTGGCCTCACAAATTTGAGGCACTTGACAGTGACACTTTTGAGGCACTGCCCAGTACCTAAAAACTTCCTCATTTGAGGTACTTAAGTGTATTGTTATTTTTTTTAGATTTAACGCAACTGACCATTTAATTGATTTTCCAGATGGCTCCCAAACAACGTAAGAGACCTGTTTGTAGGCACTGCATTTTGGCATATAAATCTCGATGATGAGTCTCATTTGGAGGCACTATCTTTTAAGTCGCGGAAGCCGCGAGAAACGGACGTCGGAAGGGAAAAGATGGAAATCGGTACTTTGTCGAATTTGACTCGCTTGTTTAGCTTCGGGCTCGCTGGTGGACCTCCGTTTTAAAGCACCTTTAGCCTAAAAAACCCGCAAACACTTAACCTTGGCCCCAAACCCCACATCTAGCCCTCATGCATAAATCCAAGCCCATCTCACCCAAGCCCAATCCAAAATAATTAAAACATTTAAAATACATGTCACAAATTAAATTAAACCAATTAAATTAAATAATTAAATCAAATTAAAAGCTAATTAAATTAAACCAATTAAAATAAATCTAAATTAAAATAAATCTAAATTAAATAAAATATTAATTAATTGATATACCAAATTAAATAAGACATAAAATATAATTATACCAAATTAAAATATTGTAACTTCCTAACTTAAAATATTATATACTAAATTAAAGAAATATTATGCCTAATTAAAATCAATCATAACCAATTAAAAATATTGACTTCCTAATCTAACAAATTAAATGCCTAATTAACACCAATCAAATATTCAACCTTCCTCATTCACCAAAATTTGTCCCCCATCAAATCCCTTGCTTTCCTTATCCAACACCAAATCAAATCCTCTCTTTAATGCCAAAATCCCTTCCTTGTGAGACAAGGAGAAGCCCTAGCCCTTCTCTATATAAACAACACAAAACCAAAGCCAACCCCTCCTCCAATCTCTCTCTCATCTACAACCATTCAAGACACATGCTCACAAGACCTCACTGCCGCATTAACCCTCAAGCCTTTTGCCACTTCAACGTAAGCCTGGACTCCCTTGTATCAACACCTCCTCACTCACGAAAATAGCAATCTGCCTTCTCACACACAAGCTTCACGTTCACTCAGCTCTCATCACGCCAACATCAACGCCACTTGCCATCTGCCCCACTAATGCATAGAATAATCACCCATAAGCTATATGCCCTCTCACGCACATAACAAACACCTCACTAGCCACATTAAATAAGCCCTCACACACGTTATACCCTTCCATCACACATCCAGCACTCAAATGCCACAACCCTCATAACATCAATAGCCAACTGCCGAGAACTACAACCTCAACGTGAAACATACCAGCCTAGTTCAACGCCACATACCCTTCCTTCACACGCCCTCTGCCAAAGCCAACACAACGCAAATGCCCTGAAACGCCACTGCCCAAACCGAGCACATAAATCATCACTGCCATCACCGAAAATCACCATAAAATAGTAAGCCAAACAGCCCTAAAACCGCACCAAAACAGTCCCCTAATACACCTGAACAGTGACCAGAAAATACATAACAAACAGTAGCAAAACGGAAGGAAGACAGCGACCAAAACAGCAAAACAGCGAGCTAAGACGTTAATCCAATGAACCGGAAGAGTTGCGGAGTGATAGCCCTTCCGACGGCTGTGAAACGCAAGTCCGAAAGTCGGCAAAAAAAGGTTAGACCTGAGGGTATTTTTCACACTCGTTTTCAGTTTTATTTTTATTATTTATTGAGTATTGTTCGCATGATTATTATGTTAAAATGCATGTTGTGGCCCTTGAGTAGATAAATATGCATGGATTACGAAATATTGTATGTTGTGGCCTTGGAATAAAATGAAAGATGTGTCAACTCTCGCGGTATATCGGATGGAAACCCGGACATAAATTTCATAGCCGATTCCGAATGGACGGTAGTATGATCTGTACTCGGGATACAACTCCACGTACCGCTTGAGTAAACGGCACTTTCTTTTGTTTTATGTTGCTTTGATTTATTTACTATTCGTCATTTAAATTTCGCATGTTACTTGTTTATGCATGATGCGATCGAGCGCATGGGCTTAGTAAGTCGGATTAAATGTCCCCTTTTTGGAGGGGTTAAAACCCTTTACCACGATGCTTTGCCGCGCCGGTTGATGTGTGTTCGGTTGAATGTAAGATATGTTCAATCGGGCATACTAAGTTTGATATTATTGTCTTTATTCTTTGTATGCATGATGCGATAGAGCGCATGGGCTTTGTAAGTCGGATTAAAGGTCTCCTATTTGGAGGGGTTAAAACCCTTTACCACGATGCTTTGCCGCGCCGGTTGATGTATATTCGGTTGAATGTAAGATGTGTTCAATCGGGTATACGAAGTTTCATATAGTCATCTTTATCTTTGTATGCATTGTAATGAAAAGCGCATGGGCTTATTGTGTTGGACTAAAAAGGTTCTCCATTTGGGGAAAGAAAAGCCTAAAAGGCTACCTTTACCACGATATTTGCCGCGTCTTTCATATATTGATTGCATCATCTATCCCGTAGTCTTGGCTTAACGTATTACAATTCATATATCCATGTCATGATAGCATTTGAGTATTATTTCTTGTGGTATATCGGATGGAAACCCAGACATAAATTCCGTAGCCGATTCCGAATGGACGGTAGTGCGGTCTGTACTTGGGATACAATTCCACGTACCACTTGGAAAAGTGCTCACATGTGTGTTTGTGTCCATATTAGTTATCTTCTTTTGCACCACGTCATAGCATGCTTACTTTAATGCCTAATTGCATCATTAAGTGTCTTTTTTCATTATGTACTTAGTTGACCCTTTTATTTACGAATGGACATGTAATGGCTATTTATTTATGCTTCCGCACGTATAAGTATGATATGTCACTGAAATCACATGTTCGCCATTATTTGATTCGCTTTTATGTGTGCTTGCGTGGTTAGTGTGTGCTTGTGTTTCCATGAATACAATATGCCAATGAAGTTGTATGTTCGTTGCTACTTTGACGTATTTTCAAGCATGCAATCTTAGATGTGAAATATATGCAAATTTAGGTGTAAGTTTTATTTTTGCGCATATGAATTTAGAAGCATGATACTCTTGGAAATAAGTGTTACTTAAGCTTGATTAAATTATTACACAAATCCTTTCATTACAAGTGACATAAGTAAGGGACCATTCCGAACCCAACGGTTTGAGGTCTTCCCTTGCGAGGGGTGAGTGCGGCCTTAAATCTCATTTTCCCGGTTCACACCGGGTGGCGACTCCATTATTCTCCGGTTTAGTCCCCCGTGGCTACTCCGTACTCCCGACCGGGCCGCGAGCCCGGGACAGCATGCGTTGCTCAAGTTTCTGTGTCCCACAGTCTGGCGACTCCATTGGGGATAGAGAATCGGCCCCGAAATATTGTCTTGTAATGTTTGGATTTATGTTCTAATTGACTGTGTCTATAGTGGATAAAATGGGGGTTTAATCGAAGGCATTTTGAGGCTAGGTAATAGTTTGGTGTCTTCCTTCATTCACTACCTTTCTAGAAGGAAAAGCTGTGAAGGCACATATATAGCCATCTACCCGTAGCCTATTGTGATGGACTAATTTGGAGGACTCGTTGTTTATTCCTGTCACCAAGCGATAAGAGCCTACGAGGCTAGGGTACTTAAGAGAGCCTCGCTCCACCCTCCCTCTGGGGAATCTACAACGGGAAATCCATTTGACAGTCAGTCACACACCATAGCTCATTGGCACGTACCTTAGTGTATAAAAAAGGGTGCGCTCACTTGGTCGCTCGAACCCTTGATTAAGGAGACCTAGTTGTGGGCCATCCTTCGCCGGTGAGAGCCTTTGTCTACACTCTTGCGAACCCACCCATAGACCGGGGTTGTATGGTTAAAGTAATAATTATTTCCTTGAGTATGTGCTTGTGGACCATCCTCATTTGGATGCAGTTGGACTATTGTCATAAATGCGAACTTGCTGGGCCATTTAAACTGGGGTGAGTTCGTACCTTATGACCATTAGGCCCAAAGCTTCTGAAATGTTGATGGGCCATTCTGTAGAAATCATTGTTTTATGTTTGCATTATCTTTCTTTTATGCTTGTGTTTGGGAACATCGTCGTTTGGATCCATTTGGACCATTTGTCATGGGATATGGGCTTGTTGGGCCATTTAAACTGGGACAAGAACGTATCTTATGACGATTGGGCCAAATGCTTCTAAATATTGATGGGCCATTTTGTGCTTATGTTTAGGAACATTATCATTTGGATACGGTTGGACTTCTTGCCATGAGATGTGAACTTGTTGGGCCATTTAAACTGGGACGAGTTCACTCCCATGACAGTTAGCCCAAAAACTTCCAAAATGATGATGGGCCAATTTGTATGAAAATTTTAATAAATTGATATATTCATTGTATCACATGCGTCTCATTCATTTCATGTATACACGCATCATGCTAACCCCTTGTGTTCTAAAAAGCCATCATAGATTCCCGTTGGGTTGGGGAAGAGTGAAGACTCACTAAAAGACCGGTAAAAAGATATGAGTACATCCGATAACGAGGTATCCCGGATAGATCAGTTAGAAAATGGTTTCACCAATATTACCGAACAGTTGCAAGCCTTGACTACTGCAATGACAAATATGGATGTGCCCCGTGCTGGGGGAATTCTAAGAATGTGAGGCGCGAGGAGCCTCTGAATGGGTTGGGGGATGATATCCCCGCTTTTGATGACGACATGGCAGATTATGCGACAGGCAAAATGATTGGGTCTCAGGCAGAATTTCAGAAGCTTCGGGATCAGGTTGAGTCAGTTACCCGTAAAATGAGGGGTAAACATGAAGAGTTGTTAGATTATGAGGCAATGACCTTCGGAGAACAGCTGCCAGCTCAGTTAAAAGGCTACCTTTACCACGATATTTGCCGCGTCTTTCATATATTGATTGCATCATCTATCCCTTAGTCTTGGCTTAACGTATTACAATTCATATATCCATGTCATGATAGCATTTGAGTATTATTTCTTGTGGTATATCGGATGGAAACCCAGACATAAATTCCGTATCCGATTCCGAATGGACGGTAGTGCGGTCTATACTTGGGATACAATTCCACGTACCTCTTGGAAAAGTGCTCACATGTGTGTTTGTGTCCATATTAGTTATCTTCTTTTGCACCACATCATAGCATGCTTACTTTAATGCCTAATTGCATCCTTAAGTGTCTTTTTTCATTATGTACTTAGTTGACCCTTTTATTTACGAATGGACATGTAATGGCTATTTGTTTATGCTTCCGCACGTATAAGTATGATATGTCTATGAAATCACATGTTCGCCATTATTTGATTCGCTTTTATGTGTGCTTGCGTGGTTAGTGTGTGCTTGTGTTTCCATGAATACAATATGCCAATGAAGTTGTATGTTCGTTGCTACTTTGACGTATTTTCAAGCATGCAATCTTAGATGTGAAATATATGCAAATTTAGGTGTAAGTTTTATTTTTGCGCATATGAATTTAGAAGCATGATACTCTTGGAAATAAGTGTTACTTAAGCTTGATTAAATTATTACACAAATCCTTTCATTACAAGTGACATAAGTAAGGGACCATTCCGAACCCAACGGTTTGAGGTCTTCCCTTGCGAGGGGTGAGTGCGGCCTTAAATCTCATTTTCCCGGTTCACACCGGGTGGTGACTCCATTATTCTCTGGTTTAGTCCCCCGTGGCTACTCCGTACTCCCGACCGGGCCGCGAGCCCAGGACAGCTTGCGTCGCTCAAGTTTCTGTGTCCCACACTGTTCCATCCACCAACAGTTTGGCAGGTTCCACCTCTCAGCCACATGCTTGGGCCGCTGACCCAATCCCCACAATCAAACGATTTCAGAGTGATGTAAGGGGTTTGGAGTTGACGCATCACATGAAAGCCAACGAACGGATATTCATTCACATATCCGATGATGGAGAGAAATAGCTAAGCCACCACAATCCAAATTTCACCAACAAAATTGAGACTATTGCGCAGTGTGAGGCTCCCCAGCAGAACACGTGTTGGAAGAAGATGCTAGAGCGGATGTGCCACAGCTTTTTCTCGGTCTTGTCTGTAATTATATTTTTAATCATCAATTTGTCTTTTTATTTTTTTAAATAAAGCCTTTAACTATTGTGTTTTTTCGCATTAGTGGTTCGACGTTGGCTTGACCATTCCGAATGTGGTCAAGTATGTCGATCACTGTATGGACAAGGCATATTCGAACTACCTCATGAAGAATCTCAAGCCTATTTTCGACGAGCATGGTGCGTATAATGCTACGGCCCATCGACCGCATGGTATCAGTGAAGAGGATTGTGGTATCTATTCTCCATATAGTAAGTTTTAAATTTTCTTAATATTTCATTTTGCTGTATTTTTGAAATAAAATAGTGATTTTAAATAAAATAGCAACTAATTTTTTTTAGAAAATTTATGAGCGGAACAAGGTGAACTAACAGGATCTATGGTTCAACCATGTTGGAGGCTAGAAGTCGTTTTTCGCACATCATGAGGAAAGCTCTGAGGTAAATGGATATATGTTTACTTAACTGTATTTTAACAATATTTAATTATTAATAAATATTTTTTCGTCTATAGCATAGTAGTACGAGAGAGGTGCTGCAGCCACACTCGATGCCGAATTTTTTCCAAGTCACCACTGCACAAAAATTAAGGTTGGGGTGAACAATATCGCTCAAGAGTGCTATGTAAGCGTTCAATTACATAAATTATGTAAAATTTCATAATTTTCCACTAACACATAATCTTCAAATGTTGGAACGCATGGTGGACATCCAGACACAAAACCTCACGCAGGGCAATTATCCTTTGATGATGAGTCGCATCAGGTAATCCAGAACACCACCTCTTACAACGTCAGGCTTGGCACTCATCGGAAGGTGACATGGGCTACTTCTCGATCGTCCATCTCCTCATAGGAAGTCACTATCTTGAGGGAGCAGTTGAAGCTGTCTCAAGATCGACTGGAGATGCAAAATAAAGAGATGATGATACAGAAGCAGAAGCACGATCGGAAAATGATGAGCTTGCGGGTGCTTGTTGAAAGATCGCTTGCTCAGAGTATTATTGCAGGATCGACCTCCACAGTTCCTCCATGCCCGACAGATGCATCCCCTAACTCGAGCAATCATCATACATGATTTTTTTAATGTAATTATATAATTTATGCATCGTCTATTATGGGTTTTGACTATAAAAAATGGGAGACGTAGAAATATTTAACGTCTTGAGTTGATTTTCGACGCTAAAATATTTCATCGACCAACCTTTAGCATCCATTTTCTAAATCTCTTTGTTTCAACGTGAAAAGATTGAGCGTCGATTCTTACCTCGTTAAGCGTCGACATGTGGCGACGCTAAAAAATCAAATTCTTATAGTGACAGCCTCGTAGTACGTTCCAAAAGCTTCGATTTGCTGAGTGGCTCGACACATGGATCGAAATGACGAGCCAAGATCGAACAAGAGAGTTGTGCGTATCTTCTCCCTTGTTTCTCGCCATTCCGGTGATGTTTGGGCCGATGCCAACAACCACTCGACGCATGGTGGTCGAGCATTCCAGACTAAGCCATCAGTCTGCCCGCGATGGCCAGCTGTTGGCCACCTTCTCCCTTTCACGAGCATAAAAGGTCGAGTTAGGTGTTTGCAATAAGTCTTACCATTTCGTAATTTTGAAAACTTCTGGGTACATTTAGCAAATTTTTTGAAAATTATAAAACTGCCCCCACGAAATTGCAAATAGGTTCCTAAAAGTATACTTACTCAGAATTGTATGTTTTGAGACCCTTCTGTTACAAATTCTAAAAAGTATTGAATAAGAAAGATGTTCGTCTTCGAAAAGCCTTTCCAACGGATTATAAATCAGCTCGATCGGAGTTCTTTTTCTATTTTCATAGTCGAAACAACGAAACTTACTCATATAAAATATGTAAAAATACGCGTAACCGATCATTTCGAGTTACACGATTTCCAGTGCAACGAAATCCTACTTTAAAAAACTCCAACATATTTTCAATGCTTAAACTCTTATTATCTAACATCGTCTCATTTCGAGAACTAAACTTCAATCCGATAACTCTTTTAGAGCTGTTTCAAAATTTTGGGATATTACAATTAATTTCCTGAGTTAAATTTTTTTTATTTTTTAGTCAACTAAAATAAATCTTTGTGGATATAAATAAGATTCAAATGGCATATCAAAAAAATCAAACCCCAAACAAGAAGGCCGAAAGAATTCCTAATTTCGGTACCCTTTAAACTAGTAATATATTATCCTCTTTAGGAATTCATATTGACCAAACTCCGAAAACTCCTAAAATATTTGTTTTCAATATGAGCCCAAATCCATCTAAAACGGGTCTTATGAATTAAAGATCGATAATCATCACTTATAAACACATTCCTAACATTATTCCTAAACAATGTGGAATGCAACATGTTTTCTCTTTGTTTCTCTATATTATTTTTTGAATTCACCTTGGAAACTTTAGCAATTTCTTTGGTCGTTATCTTTTTTATATGATTATAGAATGTTACAATTTATTTGGTAGTTATATTTTTTTATATAATTAAAGAATGTCATTATAATATGTAAATAAGGTTATTTTTAAAGCAGTATTTCTTGTTAAAAACAGTTCAGATTTGACATACCATAAACCTATTCATAAGTGCATGAATTTGTTCTATCCTAAGATTTGTTGCCAAACCTTGCCTATCCAATTAGATTTTCATTTGCATGAACGATTATTACTTTCTATAAAAACCCAAAAAAAAAAATGAGAAAAAAAAGCAGAAAAAACTTAGCTAATATGGAGTGTTTGATGAATACTATAAATTGAAAAGATTTATACCATTTCCTGGCCATCAATATCTCTGGTACTGACTCTACTGAGAATTATTATCAAACTAGGTTAGTTTTGGAAGAACTAATCTTCTTTTTGGAATTTTTTTTTTTTTTTTTTTAATTCGAGAACATTTCATTTTACTTTTAATAAATTTTGCACTAAGTTATCTTTTATGTAATTTTTACGCGTTCTTAACTTTATTTTTGATTCTGCATACGAGGATTTATTTGCAGCCATCTTATTACTTTCATCAATGATACAAAAATGGTTGATTATGTGGCCTTTCGATTATGTGATCACCCACTATATTAGCAAGATATTAAGAAGTCTTTATTCCAAAAATATAGAATTTATGAACATATAATATAACTTTGATACTTTTTATGTTTGTTGCCGAGCCCTTCTAAAAATATAAAATACTGCAATATGAATTTTTCTTCTTTTTCTTCGTTTGGCGGCAGGCAACATACGCATTGAGCATGACTTTCAACAAGAAGAAAGTTGTCTTTGTAATGGGAGCAACAGGCACGGGCAAAACAAAATTATCAATTGATCTTGCGACTCGTTTCTCCGGCGAAGCAATAAATTCGGACAAGATTCAAGTCTACAAAGGCTTGGATATTGTAACCAACAAGATCCCTGAGCACGAACGCCGCGGCGTCCCCCACCACTTGCTAGGGTTTCTAGACCCAGAAGCAGATTTTCCCGTCGGTGAATTCTGTCGGTATGCCCTAAGGACCATCGACAAAATTACAGAAAATGGTCACCTGCCTATTATTGTCGGTGGTTCAAACACTTACATTGAGGCACTAGTTGAAGATCCCGAAATCAACTTTAGGGTTAATTATGAATGTTGCTTCATTTGGATGGATGTGTCACTGCCTGTTTTGTACAAATACGTGGGGAAGAGAATTGATAAAATGGTGGATGCTGGCCTCATTGATGAGGTCAGAGACATGTTCAGCCCTAATGCCGATTACTCCCGGGGCGTCCGGCGGGCGATCGGAGTTCCGGAGCTGCATGAATATTTACAAAATGACAATGATGATCAAATGAAAAGTGACTGTGAAGCTACTAATAAGAAGGAACTACTAGAGAATGGTATTCAAGAAACGAAGGATAATACTTGTAGGTTGGTAGATAGGCAAGTGAAAAAGATCAAACGGCTGAGAGATGTGGTTGGGTGGAAAATCCATCGGATTGATGCCACGTGTGTGTTCGAGAGACGTGGGAGAGAGGCTGATGATGCATGGAAGGAGATTGTATTGAAGCCAGCAGTGGCCATAGTTGATGATTTTTTGGAAGCAAGCGATAAAATTAATATTGTTGGGGAAGAATTTTACATAAGAGAGTGAGATTATTGAAGTGGCTAGCTAAACATGTCACGTATGAATAATGTTTCTTTTTTTTTTAGAGAATAAATTTAATATTGTTTTAGTTTACATATTTTATGCAGACAGAAACTGCTATACTTTGCTCTTTATGTAACGTTTTTCTAAAAAATAAAAATACAAGTTGAGAAATAATTTCCATTTTCATTGTAATTAAATTTAACTAACCTTTTGCCACGTCTTTCATATATATAATTATTCTCAAGCAATGCGGCTCGGTAAGGGGGATGGGCTATAATCCTTTTGCATTATCTCATTTATCTCCTTTTAATGGTTATGATTTAGTCAAAATAAATCTAATGGCCATTATTTTGCCAACACAAAAGTCAAGCCAACTTTTGGATCAAATTCATTAATTTGTTGTCAAGATTTTGACCCTTAGATTTATCTTGATTAAATCCTAATCTTTAAAAGGAGATAAAAGATATAAATATGAAAGGAGGATAGCCCAATCCCTCGGTAAGTGCATCTGCATTAGATAAATATTCGTATTAAAAAATATGTCTGTCTTTTAATTTCGTACATTGAAGTTCGTGTTTTTTGTCTTTTAGGTAATTGCATCGCTTTAGACAAATAATCACATTAAAAAATATATTTATATTTTAATTTATTACACTGGAGTGCATTTTTTATCTTTTAGGCAAGTACAACTGCATTTTATAAAATGAGTGTGTGTGTATGGGTTCTTTGCTTTTTCTCTATTTTAGTATTTTACAACTTGAAAAATTACTTATTTTTCTTTTATGTGCAACTCCAAAACAAATATGATTCAAATTTACATAAAGTCTCCTTTAGAATCATTATCTAAGATACCTTTTTTATTGGGAATGTTCATGAAATTCTTCATGTATCTTATCTGTAGATATGTATTTAATTTTGTAATCCAGCATTTTTTTTTTGTTGCCAATTTTAGTTCCTCTCCCTTTATGATGCTTATGTACATGAACAGTTATAATAATTATTATTTTTAGTAAGATTTTGAATTTTGAAACCAAAAGTTAAGATTTATGTGTTTTTCTTTTACTTCCTTATTTTTCATTTTCATTCCCACACGGGAATTGTATACGCAGATTTTATATTAATTAACCATATTACATCATTAAGTAATGTTATAAATTATAACGAAATTACAAAAATAATAGTTACGTCTACAAATTTGGAATAGAAAATTTATATTTCAAATAAGACACATTTATTCATTTTACCTGTCATTATCATATTATTGATGAAAAAATAAAGCCAACTTAACTAAATAAATGATGGTCAAATACGGGGATAATGAAATATTAATGACAATTACTAATTGTTTATATTGACAACCAGTAATGAATCTATCCATCATGCATTATCATCTTTAAAATGAACCTTTCTTTTTTCTTTTTATTGTTCTGATTCTCTTTAGAATCAAATGATATGAAAGCGTTTGGTTGCATGGCTGCATGGTAGCAAATGTAAATTGTGGACTGCATGCTACACGAACGTGTGAAGCTTTGATCAGTTGCATATTTATAGCCTTGCACTTTAGTTTTATCTTTCACCAGTTAGGACGCTCGAGAACGCCGTGAAAGAGACCTCTATTACTACTGTGATGAAAAGTTTGTTCACAGCCACATCTATTCATAATCGAAGATCTCTTGCACATGACTGACCTCCACTGATGATGATTCTGATCAGCACCTGACAGCCTCTACAGACACAGTTCCGGAGATTTCATTGCTTGCAATCTCAGAGACCGATCATCCACAAACCATTCGAGTGTTCGGCAGGTTTAAAAACAAGGATGTCATTATTCTAATCGATGGAGGCAGCACCCACAACTTCATTGACCAAGCGGTAGTTAACCACTTTAAACTACCAATAATCCAAGACAGAAAATTTCACGTGATGGTCACTAACAGAGAACAGATCGAGTGCACCAGTTGTTGCCTTGCCCTTACTCTAGCAATTCAAGGACAAACCGTTACGGCTGAATATTATATACTACCTGTTGGCTGTTGCAGCATATCAAGTGGTTTTGGAAGTTCAATGGTGGGCGACCTTAGGGCCCATCGAAACTGGCTATAAGAAACTAAATGACCTTCCAACCCCGAGGGAACTCGGTCACCTTCCATCGTCTAGCCCATTCGGAGATAAGGAAGCTATCAAGAAAAGAGTTCCAACATTTGCAGGGATCGGGGTTATTCTTCCAAAATATTCCATCCTTAAACAGTGAGTCAGGGACGGCCCAACCCGCCAGTCTCTCACGCCTCCTCACCGAGTTTCTAACACGTGTTCAACTTGCCTATCAGTTTACCATTGCACCGTACCCATTGTTGTGATTAAACACACAAAATAGAGGTGAATTGAGAGAAAACTCTTCTTTTATATTACTCACAAAAGAATTACAAAGCTTACAACCCAAGCTTTACAAAAAACTCTCAAACACTTTACTCTCTATCTTCACTCACGTTTGGGATTCTGGGATGCTTACAATGGTCTCCATGGCTCCTTTTATAATGCCCAAAACCGTGTGAACAGTGCCACACGGTTTTGGCAAAATTTTCAACTCAAGCTTTCGGTGGAAAGCTTGCCAACTTTTTCAACCTTTCTTTCGGTGGCTTTTGGCTGCATGTTGCATGCATGGTTTCCAGCAAATCTCCCCCTCGGTGAAGATTTACCCTAAATCTGAGCCGACCATTAATCATCCAAACCTGGATCCTCCAAGGGATCCTCCCCTGGCTG
Organism: Zanthoxylum bungeanum; assembly: GCA_019454045.1. Lineage (NCBI taxonomy): Eukaryota > Viridiplantae > Streptophyta > Magnoliopsida > Sapindales > Rutaceae > Zanthoxylum > Zanthoxylum bungeanum. The sequence goes on from SKCR01047541.1 coordinate 52,019, forward strand.
CATCTGTATGACTGCCTACGTACCCTGAGTTGGGATCAAGCCAATCGTAGTTCTCTGAATCTCCCCACTCTGACTATGTGGAGAGTTTTGTCATCCCGGCTATGGCACGACAGATTTCAAGTTTCTCTTTCGGCAAAACTTTCGTGAACATATCGGCACCGTTGTCATCGGTGTGAATTTTCCTGAGTTCTATCAGCCTCGAGCTCAAGACGTCTCGTATCTAGTGATACCTCACATCGATATATTTTGACCTCGAATGAAATGTGGAATTTTTACCGAGATAGATAGCACTCTGGCTATCGCAGTACAAAATGTACTTCTCCTGCTTGAAACCCAATTCCTGGACGAATGTCTTCATCCACAGCAATTCCTTGCAAGCTTCCCTAACTGCAATGAATTTTGCCTCTGTTGTAGAAAGTGCAACACATCTCTGCAACCTAGACTGCCATGCCACAGCTCCTTCTGAGAGAGTAATCAGATACCCCGAAGTAGACTTTCGGGTATCCACATCTCCTGCCATATCTGAATCGGTGTAGCCTATCAACACTGGTTCGCTGCTTCCAAAACATAACCTCATTTTGGATGTGCCTCGAAGATACCGCATAATCCATTTGATCGCATTCAAGTGTTCTTTTCCTGGGTTTGATATAAACCGGCTGACCAATCCAACTGCATGTGCTAAGTCTGGCCTCGTGCACACCATGGCATACA
>SKCR01047542.1:0-52889 GCA_019454045.1 Zanthoxylum bungeanum
AAAGCTCTCAATGAAAATCAAACAATTAAATTATTTTTTTTTGTCAAAAAAATCTACCAGTAGAAAGTTCTAGAAATTCTATTTGAAAAACTATATAAGACGGACTCTAAATCTTACTTAGTATTCAAAATATAGAAACTGTTTTAAATATATTATGGTAATGAATCGGTTGTTGAACACAACAAGATTTCGTAATTTTGAGTGATTTCCAAATTAATTTTTTTAGCCCCATCCATCGTAGGATTGATCTACCTCGGATATTGAGGTAAAGTACAACTTATATATTAATTTGCTTATTTGTTTCTCAAAATTATTATATAAAATTACATTTATTAATACTATTGACTTTTATTTTACCATTAAAGCTTCTATTTTGTACTTTTAAACTCCATCATAATCAAACTGAACTTGCGTGTTAGTAAGTGAATGAGCATGACTTGGTGGTATATAGTTCATGATCTCAACTTGAGGTTCTGGATTCGAATTCAAGAAGTATGTTTCTTATAAAAATCTGGAACAGTCGGAGATTTTACTTGTTACGCTTAAACCCGGAAGAGATATTTTGACGGTGGGATTTTCAACGATTTCAAAAGGAAAAAAAAAAAAAAAAAAAAAAGCCAAGACAGTTCCCTGAATTTCTAAAAGTTATATTCGGGATAATGATGTATTTCATTGATACTTTCCAACTCCATATTAGAATAAAAAGAAAAATGAAAAAAAAAAGAGTAAACCAAAATTAAATTGAGATAAAATTATTATCAAAATTACATCGTTTTAATAATAAATTGAAAAAATGAAAATAATCAAAATTATATAATTTTAATGGTGATTTTGTTCCGATTTATTCCTGATTCACTTTTAATATCATCGCTCAAATCGAAAAGGAGGAAAATAAAGAATGAAGCGATAGGCAACCCTCTAATTTCCTCAAATAACTCAATTTTTTTTCATGCCTCATAAATAATTTTACGTACAAATATATTGTGGCAAGCTCCCTAATACTGAAAATTATATTATGTGCCGGGTGTATATGTCATATATCTCACAGCAGGCGGGTCCCACAACTGTGTGAGACTCACCTGCTGTGAGAGAGATGACATATACACCCGACACATGATATATCACCTCCCCTAATACATGGTACCGCATGGGTATATTACAAATCTACCAATGATAATAATGGCGATGCGATCCAACAGATCAAAACCTTACTCTGAAATAACATGAGGATTCTATAAAAGTCTAGTGGTGTGCCCATTTCGCTACGGAATTTTCCTAGAACACATCGAAAGGTTTTGAATTATCTTAAATTTTATAGAGATCTAAGGAATTTTTAAAATGGGATTAAATTTGGAGATCCCAACCTACCACTTATGTCGACTCTCCTCGTAACCATTCTATGCGCGCACCCACCGTTGCAAACGCAATTATGTCAGGTAAGGTGATCAAACAGTTGATCGCATTGGGTGTTCAGGTTGATGCGGAGAATATTGGTTCTGAAGACAGCACTCGCACAATGCTAATTTTCTTGAGGCCACCAAGGGCTCCGTCATAGGGTTGGTAGATAGACCGGACTTTGAAAAATCCTCCATAATTTTAAGTTTATTTATTTAAGTTCGAACTTATTACAACATAATAAGAGCATCAATTCAAAGTTAAATAAATTGGGTTTTTATAAAATTTTAAAAACACTAATAAACAATACTTGAATTAGAATATGGCTTTTCAAAATTAGCTCATTTACCCACCATACTCCGCACAAGCAGTTGGTGCCATTTGAATTTTGAAATTGAGAGCTAAGCAGCGAGTTGGAATCAATATTCAGGTGTGGGAAGTATAGGAACATAAGCGCATTGTCTCATGGATAAATAGAATTTTTCTATATTCGTTACTTGAACGGATCGATACATATATTGATACTCGATTTAAATAAAATTAAAATCCCTCGTGTGATCTAGGATCCTCCGCACATGGCCTAATACATTAATAAAATTTTTGTATGTATTAATTGAAAGAATATGATATAAATATTAATATCGCTCAACCATATCCAGGCCCATAAGATTTTATTGCTAGTTGTTTATGGCTAATTGGGTCGCTGAGTGGGCTTGCCAAAAGCCCACTTCAGTTTTGTAAGAATGCGGAGGCAGACCATTACCAAAAAGGCAGAATTCGGAAAGCCCTGGTTTCCGACTGTTCCCACAGTTATGTCGGAATGCTATTTTAAAATCCACCCCGATTGATTTAAAAAATTTAATGAGTCATTTATTTTATTGATTAAATCATTTTAGTTGAACACATCATAAAAAAATTTATTAATTGAAAAAAATTTATAATTATTTTTTGATTTAAAAAAATGGGTTAAGAATCGATCAGGTCCGTTCACCAAGACCCGGCCACGGTTCCGGTTCCGGAACCGGAATCGTAAAGGACCGGTTCGGTTAGGGTTCGACCCCCAACCGTTACCAAACGGTTCACCGATTTTGACTAATTTTTTAACCTCTCGATTTTTAGGATTCAACAGTACCGGACTCGTGATCAATTTTTGGTTAGGCCGATTCAACCGGTCAGTCCGATCCGATTTTCAAAACAAGGATGATAATCGTGCCCATCCCCACCATGCATCAATAGTAATTGAAAGAGAAATTTGAATTCAATATTGACCTAACTATATAAGTTTTTTTTTTTTTTTTTTATTTATAATTTTATAGAATGTGTGTATTAATAATAATTAATTATTACATATAAATTTTTATTAAGTAACTTTCTATCTCATTTTTGATATTATAAAAAATCATCACAAAACTCATATCATTACCGAATCTAAATCCATTGGAAGAGAAGTGTTGAGTTTCAATTTGCATTTGGGCAGCTGGGAATCACCGAACAAACTTCATTATCAGCATTACTATTGCCTAATTTTAACATCTTGTTCGTTCTTCCTCTGCATCATAGCTGTCGTGCCTCGTTAGGGCACAACCATTTTAGGCAAGGCCATTAATAATTCATCAAATGTTAGAACCCAGTGAGCACATCCTTAGCTAGCTAATTCCAAAATTATTAAAGACATCTTATCCTACAATAATGTATCAGTACTGTCAAGTAATTCAATCGCTTGTAGCAAATAATTGAAGCTTTATAGGGAGAAAGTTGTAAATCCAAGTCCTCTAAAGTTAGAATGATTTACACGTTCAAATTTCAAAAATGTAAAGGACCCAAATAAGGAAAGAATCTAGTACCACCACTTTGGCTTAGCCCTAAATAGTCTCAGTATCAAGTTCCCATGTGCATTTTTTCAGAAATGAGCTGCGCCTCTGCTCCCACGCTGAGGTGATTTCTGAGCTCAGCATGTGCAATTGTGTAATGCCAAGACCAAACAAAAAAAATTAATCATTGCAATATGGCACAAGTTTCAACATTTATAATCCAATCATCAGTTCGACAGTACTCAATGGGGAAATCTCTTGTATGTAACCCTCCCAAATATTTTTTAATTGTTAGTACTAAATAAATAATAAAAATATCATCTTAAATATATAAATTAGACTCTTAAAAATTATAAAATCTCCTCTCAAAGAATCTCATGACTTCGCCCCTGAATGCAATGCTAGTTTCTTAGCATCATTTTTAAGCTATCACTTGTTGACGATTGTTTTTTGTTCCAAGAGTGATATGAGAATTCAACCCCTTGAACAAACCTCCATCAATCAGTGAATTTTTTTGGTTAGTTGGGAACCAAAGCAAACTTAGCAAGCAAACAAAAAATTACAGGGGAAACAAGAGATTAACATGGTTCAACGGAGATTGACTCCAACCTACGTCCATGAGAGTAAAGAGGGGGAATTTTATTACTTCCTCGGGTCAAAACCGATCAACTTTCTCTCTCTCTCACTAAATTTTTGGATATCTCTTTATAAGTGAAGAAATATCAAGATTGCTAACAAAAAAGCCAACCCTTCAAATTGAGTCTTCGATTCCTTTATATCGACTTCTGAATCTACTATTCTGCCAACCCACGACGTCAGCCCACGTCATTCTGACATTGTTGCCCATGCTTCTTTTCCCCCAACCACTTTGCAAACAGTAGCTCTGATTTCTGACTCAACCACCCTCTGTCAGCTGAAGGCCATCATTCCAACCTTTTGCCCACTATTACATGTTTTGCCAACGTGACAGTCTGTAACCCAACAACCCCACCACTGTTCAACATGTCAGAGTCTCTTCCCAAGGGAAGTCGCTGGCTTACTCCTGTCACATCAGCCTTCTAGAGGCCCAAACTTTCATGTAGGGCATGCGCCATGTGCTTTCAAGTATTAGATATCTTGTGGTCTCAGCTCTTCTCTTCGGGTCGGCGTACCGAGATGAGTCACGCTTGGTCATCTCTTTCAACTTCCTCAACATAGTCGGGTCGGCAAGTTCAGACCATCTCGGGTCAGCCTCCACTAGTGCTCAAGTGATTCCAAATCCATACTTTTTAGGTCAATTCGGTATCCCAACTCCACTTCATCAGTCGGTATTATTCTCGGTAAGACTGTGGTACAATAGGCACGGGTCCCTTATCTGAATGCGGCCTCTCTCGGTCCTCTTCATTCTCTTGGTCAAGCACAATCCCCAACTTACCATTCCTCGAGATTTTAACTTCCTGGAGGTGAAAAACCATCATCAACATCATTAATAACTAACTGACTGCTCTCATATGTGTGTGAATCATGATTAGTAAAAGGGATGCATAGAGTAAAGCAAAGTATCTAAATTATTATTATTATTATTATTATTATTATTATATTATTATTATTATTATTATTATTATTATTATTATTATTATTATTATTATTATATTATTATTATTATTATTATTATTATTATTATTATTATTATATTATTATTATTATTATTATTATTATTATTATTTTCATTTGGGTAATTAGAATTTAAAGATAGAGCTGTTGATGAAGAGTAAATAAGTGGGGTGGGCTCTGTTAAGGAAATAATATCTCTTTACATGTAATCAATCTCCAATATACGATTCTTATAATCCTTAGGATTTGTGATTTTATGTTATATCCTTATTAGTATTATTACTTTCCTATTTTAGTTTGATATGTTGCTTATATAAAGGCATATATCACAGTAAATACAATATATAGTAAATTTAAAACTTTCTTTCATTATCTAACATGGTATAATACACTAGATTAAGATCTTTATAGTTTCATTCTTTCTAATTCTCATCAGTACGTGGGGGTGTAACCCTCACGCGTCACTTCAAAGTAAATCTGACACCTCCATTTCCCCTCTTATTAACCCGCATAGTACTTCTTATTCATCCATTTTTTTGTCTTGTTGCATTAGACATTATGGCTTCCGCAAAGAGAATAACACTAGCAGCAGCCTCCTTCTTATTAATGGCTACTACTCTTCTTAGAGTCTCTCTTGTTGGCAGTGGAGTTGTTCACAACGTGGGGACTCAACTGGATGGACGACATCCATGGCTTACAATAAGTGGGCTTTTCCAAGAACTTCCACGTCGGAGATATCATCGTTTTCAATTACAATAATCAATCTCATAACGTGAAGCAAGTGACCCTCCAAGATTTTCAGTCTTGCAACACATCATCTCCAGTCACCATATTCACCATAGGCTCCAACTCCTACAGTCACACAAGGGCTGGCCACTACTATTCCTTGTGAGGATATTCAGACGTAATATCTTGGAATTTTAGCATGTTTATCATGATCATACAGAGCATGTCTGTGATGTATCATGTACGCGTATGGTCCTTGGGTGTGAACCGACTCGTATAATCAAGTTTAGTCCTCATGTATAGAATTAGATATTTCAGCATTCTCATGTTAGTGTCACATTCGTACGAATCAGATTTTGCGTTTATGACATGTTTTTCATTCACATTCGAATAAAACCATCCAGAATGTTTCCGATCGTGTTACGTGCGTCAGCCGTTCAAACGACCCTACGATTTTCAGACAGAAAATTCTTGAAAATTTGGCCCACTATAAATAGGCCCTGTAGATATTTCTCTCTCATTTATCTTCCTCTCTCCCTCACATTTCTTTCTCTCTAAAAAGACTTCATGCTAGCTCTTCAAATAAAGCTAGAATCTTGATATTTCATGCATTTCAAGTGTTAGAAAGATCAAGTAAGCTTCATAAGGTTCATTTTGATATTTATTTTGAATTTTATCATTATAGGGATTTTGTCATGATATGTGCATGATTTGAGTTAAAGTGCATTGTATGTTATGGATTGAGAAAAACCCTAAGATTTGGATAATTTGACATGTTATGAAATCCAAGGATTGAGGGGGTTACATAAGTGGTTACTAGCAAGAAATATGCATAGATTAAGTTGACTAAACTACCACAGGTATAGGTTGGTGGTAGCCACAAGTTTGGATGGTTTGATACAATTATGCATAAATCTTATGTGTATTGGGTATGTGTGTTGGGGGATCGTATGTGAACCACCCTTAGCGTTGTTATGGGTGTTTTAAGTGACAATATAGGTCATGTTGAAATGACCACTTAGCATGTCACATCATGTGTAGTAATAACAATTTTAACAGCTCAACTTAAGTTAAATAGTGCCCATGCATAAATAAGATGTCATATAAACATTTTAAGCTAACACGTCAGCATCATCAGCATGAATACACGTATTGCAGCATATACACGCATCACGATATTCCCAAGCATGTTTGGAATTATTATGTTCGAATATGTTAATCGTATTTGAACTCAGGTTTCATAGATTACCCGTAGGAGTCCCTCGGTACATATAGACACGCTGAAATTAGACGTCAGTTTTGTGAGTGAATGATATTTACTTCCTTATATTTTCAAGTTATTATGTATACGTTAACATTATGTTAGTATGTATTATTAGTTTATGTATTTAGTTTAAGTTTTTAGACTATGTTTTCAACCCATGTAGTCAGATTAAGTTTTCAACTTATGTAGTCAGTTTACATTTTCATTTTACAATTTCAGATTATGTTTTCCCATGTCACATTTGTGTCTTTATAAGTAAGCATTCAGTTTATGTGTCCTCACGGTAGAAGCACTGGTTAGGGATTCTGTTCGGATGAGGGATGACACTGTTGGACAATTATGACCCATAGCATCACTATTTGTACAAATCATGGTGTTGTTGCATAAATTAACTATGTGACAAAGGAAATTCCTCTTTTATCATTTGTAATTAGATTACCAAGATATATAAATGATAAAAGGTCCTTATGATTAGTTCCGGATTGAGATGATATGAGACAGTATCAATCCACGAAGGTTTAATCATTAAATATCCCTAGTCGTAGTATTATCGAGATTTGACATCGATACTGCGGAATAGACTAGTATTACACTTGTGCGCGTTGTGGGAGAGTAACGACAAAGTTCTTATATATTTGGGTATTGGATACTCATGCAAGTGTAATAGGAGGTTGTGATTACCGATGGTACGGAAACAGCTTCGCTCTGGATAGACCCCTCAAAATTCCATTGGTAGTATGACTATTTGTCTATGGAAGTCCGAATCAGGGTAGGTGCATTTGGTCTTAACCTGAGACTTGCACCGCTAATACTTGCATCAATCAATATACTTTGGTTTTGATCATCCAAGGCTTTAACAGGTTCTGTGTACGCCTCTTCTGGGTATATTGAGAATCGTAGTGTATTGGGTGTGATGTTAAGATGGAAGTATCACTCCAGTTGTAGTGGAGATGATGATCACGTAGGATACATAACTGGTGCTCTTTTATGTTGCAGCTATCGGGATAATATGACTAGGTCATGTTTATCCGATTATAGAGACTAGTTACCAGAGATCTGATATGTGCTTCGTATGTGGCATACACAATTCCAGCCCCAGGCCTAGCACGTGACATCTGATACTGGATCGCAATACGCAATACTACGTATACTACGCCTGATAAAGATTTCATATTCCTTAAAGAATATTTCTGGAGAATTTGGTTGGCACGGTGCTTTGCTAGAAGCCAATCATGTCTTGTAAATCGGTAAAAACGTAGTACTAGGTACGTACGTGTTCGGATAGTCCGACGACCGAATTTACTGCCAACATATCTGGGGATCTCATGGGTCGCTTCCCGAAGATTCACCGATGACGTATGACTCGCCCATAATTAATCTGGGATTAATTAGATGAGAGAGAAAATTAATCTGGAATTAATTACAGAGATATTTTATCTGGGATAAAATATTATTTAAAAAGAGAGAGAACGATTAATTTGGAATTAATCGATAAAATAATATATTCGATATATTATACGAAATTAGATTTCGATGCGTAATTAAATTTAGAATTTAATTCGAGCGAACGAGTTAATTTAGAATTAATTCGCTAGCGACATGAATAGTAATTTTGCTAGGCACAATTATTTAATTAAATTTGATTTAATTACGTCGCAATAGAAAATTCATTAATTCGGAATTAGTGAACCCGAGCCCGTGAGTGTTTGTGGGCCCACTCGCATTTCGAATTTAAGTGCGGCCCACAAGTCACATCACGCGTCACATCATTAGTCATTCTAGTGATGGATGTCTTGTCACTTTGAGTGATGTGGGTGGTTGAAAGGCTTTATTGCCTTGTACTTTTTGACTTTGGTTTTTGGTATTAGTTTTTGGAAAACCAAATACACAAAACCCATCTCATCTTCCTCACTTCTCTCATCTCCCTCACATTCGGCCAAGGGCCAAAAACTGTCTCTTCCATTTCCTTCAATACCGTGAGCTTCACCAGGGGAAATAGAAATTTTGTGGCAAAATTTCAAGAGTGCTAGCACACATTAGGAGTCATCCAAAGGTGATAGGGAAACAAACCCTTGAGCATGAAATCACAAACCAAGCTTGGAGCTTGAAGATCAAACTTGGAGGAGCTTGACCGAAATCATAGGAGCACAAAATTGGGCAATGCCGTGAGCTTCAATGGAGTAAAAAGATTTTGTTGTTCCTCACATCGCAAAAGCCGATCATTGTAAGTATGATTTCGCTAAACTTCTTTATTATATTCACATATTTTCATTGCTTGAATGATCTTGAGACTATAGTAGAAACCCAACAATGGTATCTTGAGCCTTGATTAAGCATGAAATTGGATTTAGGGTAAAATTGGGTAAAATAGATTTGAGCATGTTTGGATGAAATTGATTGTTTGAGTATGCTTGAATGATGATAACATAGTGTTATGCATGGTCAATTTGATAAAAATTGAATTGATCAAATTTTCCCTAATTGGTAGGCTTGGCCGAAAGTTGGACTACCCTAAATGTCATGGTAATTTTGTTTTTTGAATCATTGGATGAGTTTGAATGACTTGGGAAATGTTGATTTATGATTTAATTGGATTGAATTCGGAATTGAACAAAAATTCCCTAATTGCCGTGACCATTAAGCATGGAAAATGAATTGATTTTTTGATTCAATAATGTTGGACATGTGTTGATGATAATAAGCATGATTAATTAAATAAATTGGTATTTTGGAAATGTTAATTTGGTTAATTAATCATAGCTATACACTTTGAATTAATTAAATTGTGATATTGGAATGTTGTAATTTAATTAATTGGGCCAAAATTTGGAATTGGGCTTGTAAAGTTGTATTTGGACTTAATGGGTTTGGTTGGGCCAAGTTTGGTTTAGGCTAATTGGTTGGATCCAATTGGGCTTAAAACCATATCCATAAAGTCCAAATATAATTAAATGGACCTTTAATATTTTAATTGGGCCTAATGGGCCTAAATTGGTTTCTTGGCAAATAAGGGCGATTCCTTAAATGAGCTTTGGTATTTGGGTTTGACCCATATTGACCAAAGTCCATGCCTTATGAAATTAATTGAAATCCCATTGGACTTTAATTAAATTGACATTGGATGTTAAATGGGCTTTGAGACCCGTAACGATTAGATTTGGAATCTAAGTCGTAAAGGCACATTAAAAAGTGTAATTATTTAATTTAGAATGAAATATAGAATTAGTATTAAATATAAATTAAATTGGATTTAATATTGGAGTTTAATATAATTCAAGAATCGTACTTTGAGTACTTATTCGCAAAACGAGTTGGACTCCCTCCCGCAAAATCAAATCGTTGTTTGAACATTGGATGGTCATTAATTTCAGATTAATTAATTGGATTAGATTGATTGATAACATGCTTTGTGTGAATACATGGATGCGATGTATGAATAATGTATATCAGATGGATATTAGATGGGTGAGGAAAATTTTGGAAATTGTTGTATAAATTTAGAATTTATTAAATTGGACCTGCGTGTCCAGCCTATTACCTCTTGACTCTTTGTATTTCTCTTCTCACTATTCCCCTCAATGTAAATGAGGTTTCTTTAAAAGTGTTATGTAATCAGGTAGAAGTAATATTTGTGCTAGCGGGAGAGAGGAAAGAGAGAGATTTGTTCTAGGAACAAAATGTGTTAAATATCCATCCGCATATCATTATTATATTTATTTATGCGCCTTATTATGTTTTTAGAATGCATGTTTAAGGGTGTATGATGATGAGACCTTAACAAAGATAATAAATTGGTTGCCAATTTATGCGAAAAACCCTCAACACATATTAAGCGTTTTTTCCTTCCATTGAGTGATTCTTACTCAAGATCCAAGATTGGCACTGGTTTGTTGGCAAAAGTCAAGACCTTTGTCCGTCGCGGATGTGTTTGAATCATGAAAGCTTTGTTCCATATCGGTGTCTTGTCCAAGTTGTGTTGGCCAAAGTCAAGATCAATTCTTGTCCATCGACATCGATTACGAAGCTTTCCATGGTCAATGGGTTCCGCTTAACTGGGATCATTAAGTTTGTTGTGCCAAAGCCAATGCTTAATTGATTAAGAGGAAAAATGTTAGGGAATATATTGGATATATTGGCATATATAAGATATATGTTTCGAACTTTGATGTCCACCTACTGGATCTAGGAATTGGATGAGATCCAATTGATCTTAGAGATCTACCTAGTTAATTATCATACAATTTGTTGGCCAAAGTCAAGGTTGTGTGTTATTTAACGGGATCCTAACCCACTAGGAAACAAGGTTTCCCAATTACTCCACAAAGGTTAGAGGCTCGCCGAAAAATAGTGGGAGGCAAGTATTAAATTTGCAATATTTGTTTAGTTACTTGCCAATACGCGCTCATTTCAATTTTTTCGTCAATGTAAATTAATATATTAGTTGAACTAATATTTAATGTTGTTTTAAATTAAACAGTTGGACTGTATTCAAACTACTTCAATTATGGTTGATTATATAATTGGATTATAGTAATCAATATATTTGAATTTAAACCAATTAAATTATAGTTGATTATATAGTTAGACTATAGTAATCATTATAATAAATAGTACCTAAAATCGTTGATTTGATAATTAGACTATTGGAATCAAGATAAATGAAAGATTAGCGTTTAGAATATAATCCTAGCAGAAAATGTTTTTTAAACGACTTTAATTTTCAGATTGGGAATAAAATCTCAGGATAGTCCTGGGAATTGAGAAGTTACTTTATTTGATAGAGAAACATCTCGGGCCTAAGCCTGGAGTTGAGCAAATAGTAGAACATGATATTTGGAATATTCATGTGATGATAACTTTAGTGCTTATTCATTATGCTTGCCGCAAAGACTCCTTGATTTCTTAGTCAGAACTAAGGATTAGATCCTTATAGTATGATATTGAAATTGAAGGATCTTCATAGATCTATTCTTAGATCTTAGAAGTACAAATTGCAATAGAAAACTCTTGGAGAGTTAATGGTTATACTCAAGGAGACAAAGCCAGAGTTTGCAATAGGGAAAGAAGCGCAGGCGCATCTTACTCTTACTTCGACATCCCAGAAGGCCAAGGCTTGGCCAAAGGCTTCTAGGGTGTGGAAAATGGGCAAAGGCAAAATCAGTATAATCTTCTGGGAAGACATAAAAAATGTCTGCCTAAACTGTGGCAAACGGGGTCACTGGAAGCGTGACTGCCGTATGGACAAGGCAGACATGAAGGAAGTAAAGAGGGGCAAGGCTCCGACTTTAAATATGTTTGTCCTAAACATATTCTCTACTAGTATTAAAATTGGATTTTAGATACTGAGTGTGGTACATAAATATGTACTGGTGTGCAGTATCTGCTGATTAGCAGGACAATGACTTCAGTTGAGATTTATCTGCGAGTCGAAAACGGGATGACAGTCGCTGTTTTAACCGTAGAAACCTGAGTTTAGGAACTACCCTTCGGGTATGTACTTAAATTAGGAAACTGTTAGAATGTAACTAGTTTGAATAGAAATATTATCTCTATATCGGGGTTTAACCCGTTGCAGGTATACCTTTATATTCTAGAACACTAAAGTGTTTTATTTTATAAAGATGATAGTGAGATAAACACATTAGATGTAAATAACAGTATTTATATTTTGAATATAAATAAATCTCAAACGTATGACATGACAAACAAATAGCTCAAACTGATTTAATCAGATGAGACTTATTTGTGGCATTTTTGTCTGGGACATATTAAACAAGACTCGTATATCCACACTTTTGAAGAGTGGATACTAGGACAGATTTGATTCTATTCAAATAATATCTACGAATCTAGTTTATTAGGCAAAGTGCCTGAAATACTTTTTACTTGGTAAAAGTGCAAATGCCACCGATCTGTTAGCCCTCGTTCATAGTGACGTAAGTGGGCCCATGTCTAGCTAGGCTAGAGGTGCATATGAATACTTCGAAACCTTTACAGATGTGGCATCGCGTTATGGTTATGTGTTTATTGTTAAACACGGATCGGAAACTTTTGATGAATTCAAAGAGTTTCGACACGAAGTAGACAGACAGACCGACTAAAGTATTAAAACCATCACGGTTAGACCATGATGGAAAAATACTTAAGCAATAAGTTTCTCAAATACTTGAAAGAGTATAGTATTCTTTCAATGAAGACTCCTCCTGGAACACGTCAATTTGACGGTGTGTCCGAACAGAGAAACCAAATTTTGTTGGACATGATAAGGTTAATCATGAGTCGCTCTGAGCTACCATTTTCCTTCTAGGGATACGTATTAAACAATACAAAACTTATTTTGAATAAGGTTCCATAAAAATATGTTAGACATACTTCATATTAGATTGAACATGAAAGAAACCGGGTTTTCTCATTCCTGAAGATTTGGGTATGCTAGGCATATGTTTGGATGATACCAAACTAAAACCCAAATCGATAAATGCCTAAGTTGTGGGTTATCCTAGGCTAACCAAAGTATGGTACTTATACAACTCACTAGAGAACATGTAATTGTTGCTCACCATGCGGTTTTCCTAAGAGGAATGCCTATACGCAGTGGTAAGTGAGAGGAAAGTAAAACTCGATGAAAATCGGAGTAATACTGTTCCAGGCACCGATTCCTTAACGGAACACAAACAGTTCATCAGGGATGAAACTATACCAATAATCTTCGAATACACAAGAACCGCGTAAGTCGGAGAGAGTTAGAAAATAACCTGGGGTATGAGTTTCTGATCTCACCTCATAAAGATGTCAATCTTATTGAGGAATACAAACTGACTACGTATGAGAAAGTGATACAAGGTATCGACTCCCTATTATAGCAAAGTGCCATGATGTTCGAAATGGATTCCATGTAAACCAACCAAGTTTGGACACTGGTTGGTGTACCAGAAGGCATTGTGCCTATTGGTACTATATTAGTCTTCAAGGAAGACATACATGGAAGGCAACATACCAACGTACTAAGCTGGGCTTGTAGCGAAAAGGTATCGTTATCAACATTGTGTCGATTACGACGAAACCTTTTACTCGTTGCCAGGGTTAAATCCATTTGGATAATGCTTGCCAATGCTGCATGTTTCGTTTATGAAATATGGCAGCTGAACGTCAAAATCGCTTTCCTTAAATGGAAACCTTTTGGAGGATGTTTACAACATCCTGACGGTTTTTTCGTACCAAAATGAGCAAACAAGGTTTGCAAGTTAATTCGATCCATTAATGGATTGAAGCAAACATCGCGTTCTTGGAATTATCGTTTTGATGTAATCATAATGGTATATGATTTAATTCAAAATGAAAATAATTCTTGTGTATATAAGAAGGTTAGTGGGAGCGCACTGACAGTGATTGTCCTATATAATGATGACATATCATTTCTTGGAAATGATATTCCCATAATACAATCGGTGAAAGCTTGGCTTTCATGAAAAAATCTCCGTAGAATTCTTGGGAGAAACAACCCTTATTCTAGGAATAAAGATCTACTGGGATAGATCTAAAGGTTGTTGGAACTCTCCGAGAACTCGTACATTGAAATAAATGTACGCGACCTGGTGTCTCATATGCTTTGAGCATATGGAGTCACAATCAGGCTAATCCAAGTGATAGTCACAGGATTGATGTTAAGAACATCCTTAAGTATCTTAGATGAACTAAGGATGCTTTCTTAAGTTATGGAGAATGATAACTTGAAGTGACTGGGTTCACCGTTGCAAGTTTCCTAACCGATTATAACGACTATAAGTCGCAATAAAGGTACTATATAGTTTGAATAACGGAACAGTGAGCTGGAAATCTTCCAAGCAAGATACTGTTACCGAATAAATAACAAAAGCAGAATATTACTGCAGCTGAGGCAACAATAGAAGACTTTTGGATTGAT
Source organism: Zanthoxylum bungeanum (assembly GCA_019454045.1). Taxonomy (NCBI): domain Eukaryota; kingdom Viridiplantae; phylum Streptophyta; class Magnoliopsida; order Sapindales; family Rutaceae; genus Zanthoxylum; species Zanthoxylum bungeanum. The sequence goes on from SKCR01047542.1 coordinate 14,714, forward strand.
AAAAATCCTAATCAGATTAGGAGTATTTCTGTTAGCAGCTGAGCTAGGCTACAGCACAGGCTAAAGAATTTATGGTCTCATCAACGATCCAGATATATACTTCAAATATTCATCTAATTCGTTCGGATCATACATTGTGGCGATGTGATGATCGAATAAATCGCATCAGATGATAACAATGCAAATTCGCTGACGAAAGTATTTTCTCAGCAGAAGTTTGAGCGAACCGTACATAGTTCGGGTGTAGGACACTTGAGTGATTTGCTATAGGCCAAGTGGGACATTGTTGGACAATTATGACCCATAGCATCACTATTTGTACAGATCATTGTGTTGTTGCACAAATTAACTATGTGACAAAGGAACTTGCTCTTTTATCATTTGTAATTAGATTACCAAGATAATAAATGATAAAAGGTCCTTATGATTAGTTTCAGATTGATATGATATGAGACAGTATCAATCCACGAAGGTTTAATCATTAAATATCCCTAGCCGTAGTATTATCGAGATTGGACATCGATAATACGGAATAGACTAGTATTACACTTGTGCGCGTTGTGGGAGCATAACATCATTGTTGGACAAATATGACCCATAGCGTCACTATTTGTACAGATCATGGTGTTGTTGTACAAATTAACTATGTGACAAAGGAGATTGCACTCTTATCCTTTGTGATTAGATCACCTAGATGTATAAATGAAAGGAGGTCCCTGTGATTTGTTCCTGGGCGGAGAATGATATGAGACAGTATCATTCCACGAAGGATAAATCATTAAATATCCCTAGTCAGAGCATTGTCGAGATTGGACATCGATAAATGCGTAAAAGACTAGTATTGCACTTGTGCGCATTGTGAGGGCACAACGGCATAGTTCTCATATATTTGGGTATAGGATACTCATGCAAGTGTAATAGGAGGTTGTGTTTTACCGATGGTACGGGAAACATCATCGCTCTGGATAGACCCCCTCGGAATTCCATTGGTAGTATGACTATGTGTCTATGGAAGTCCGAAATCAGGGTAGGTGTATTTGGTCTTAACTTGAGACTTGCACCGCTAATACTTGCGACAATCAATATACTTTGGTTGCGGTCGTCCAGGGCTTTAACAGGTTCTGTGTACGCCAGTGCTGGGTATATTGAGAATCGTATTGTGTTGGGTGTGATGTCAAGACGGAAGTGTCACTCCAGTCATATGGAGATGATGGTCACGTAGGATACGGTACTAGTACTCTTAAGTACTGTAATCATCAGGATAAAATGACAAGGTCATGTTTATCCGATTATAGAGACTAGTTACCAGACATCCGACACGTGTTTCGTACGGGGCAGACATAATTCCAGCCCCAGGCCTAGCACGTGATCATCCGATACTGGATCGATATACGCAATACTACGTATACTACGCCTGATATAGATCCTTTAATCCTATAAGGATATTTCTGGAGAATTGGGTAGGTATGACGCTTTGCTAGAGGCCAACCTTGTCTTGTAAATCGGTAAAACGTAGTACTTAGTACTTACGTGTTTGGATAGTCCGACGACCGAATTTACTCTGCCAACATATCCGGGGATCTCATGGGTCGCTTCCCAAAGATTCACCGATGACGTATGACTCGCACTCTAAATTAATCTGGGATTAATTAGAAGAGAGAGAAAATTAATCTGAGAATAATTGCGGAGATATTTTATCTGGGATAAAATATCAATTAAAGAGAGAGAACAATTAATTTGGAATTAATCGGTTAATTAATATATTCGATATATTAAACGAAATTGGATTTCGACGCGGAATTAAAATTAGATTTTAATTCGGGCGAACGAATTAATTTAGAATTAATTCGTTAGCGACGTGAATTGTGATTTTGCTAGATGTAATCATTCGAATTCGAATGCGGCACGCAAGTCAAATCAAGCGTCAAATCGCTAGTCGCATCTAGCGTCACTTCAAGCGTCAAATCACTTGTCACTTTGAGTGATGTGACTTGACAACTTGATGTGAGTTGATGGAAGTGGTTGGTGCCATTATGGCTTGACTTTTTGAAAGCCAAATTCACATGAAATGAATTTGAAATTCAAATGTGTGTATAAGATACACAAATTTGGAAACAAACCACACAACTCTCTCTTTTCTCTCATCTCTCTCCATTCACGCCCAAGGGGCCAAAAACCTTCTGGTTTGCTGTTAAAACCGTGAGCAGTGGGAAGCCAAGAGTGGGATTTTGTGGCAAAATCACAAGTGCTAGCACACTTACGAGACATACGAAGGTGATAGGGAAGTCCACCCATGAGCTGGGAATCGTTCGACGAAGCTTGGAGCTTGACGAATGACCAAAACCGAGCCAAACCAGTGAACTGTCACAGCTCACTGCCGAATGCAACCAGTGGGAAGATTTTGAGTTTTGTTGCTTGCCGCGTCGCTCAACCAATCGATGTGAGTATTCCGCAACATCATTGATTTGTATTCACACATGTTTCATGCTATTATTGATCTTCGGACCTTAATAGAAACCAACAATGGTATCAGAGCAAGGTTTGAGCATGAAAAAATGTAGGGCTTAAAATTGGGTAAATTGATTTTGAGGATGATTTTTTGAAATTGGATGAATGAATATGCTTAATTGATGTTTAATTGAAGATTGATTGGATAAATTTCATGAATTTATGTTTGGAACATTTTTCCCCAAAATGAATTGGCTTGGCCGAGAGATGAGTTGCCCTAAATGTCTTGGAATTTTGATTTGTTGATTCATTGGATGAGTTAGAATCATGTTGGGATTGTTGATTTGAAAATTAATTGGATTGAATTTTTTGAATTGGACAAAAACCATAATTGCCGAGACCTTGATGAGCATGTATTGGGTTTGATTTTAATCAAAATGAGTTGGACATGTGATGATGAAAATGAGCATGATTAATTGTATAAATTGATGTTTTAGAAACGTTAATTTGGGTGATTAATCATGAAATACACTTTAGGTTAATTAAATGTCAAATTGGATTTTTTGTATTTAATTAATTGGGCCTTAAAATTGGATTTGGGCTTGTTACGTTGTAAATGGGCTTATTGGGCTTTGTTGTAAAGTTGGGTTTAGGCAAAATTGGTTGGATCCAATTAGGCCCAAAACCGCATCCATAAAGCCCAAATGCGACTTAATGGACCTTTAAAGTTTAATTGGGCCTAATAGGCCAAAATTGATTTCTAGGCTTATGGGGTAACAACCCGGATTGGACTTTGGTTATTGGGTTCGACCCGAGTTGACCAAAAGTCCACGCCTTAAGAAATTAATTAAAAGCCCATTGTACTTTAATTAAATTGACGTTGGACGTTAATCGGGCTTTGAGACCCGTAACAATTAAATTTGGAATTTAAGTCGTAAAAGGTTTATTATTAAAGTGTAATGTTTAATTTGGAATTAAATAAGCGAATTAGAATTGAATGCATATTAAATTGGATTTAATGATGTAGTTTAATTTAATTCGAGAATTTGTACTTTGAGTACTTATTCGCAAAACGAGTTTGACTCGAGCAAAATCAAATCGTTGTTTGAACATTGGATGATCACTAATTATCAGATTAATTAATTTGATTAGATTGATTGATAACATACTTGTGTGAATACATGGTTGCGATGCTTGAATAATGTATATCATATGGATATTAGATGGGTGGGGCAATTTTAGAAATTGTTGTAATAAATTTGATTTATTAATTGGACCTGCGTGTCCAGCCTTATCACCTCCTTATTCTTTGTATTCTCTTCTCACCTATTCCCCTCAATGTAAATGAGGTTTCTTTAGAAGTGTAGTGTAACGGGTAGAAGTAAATACATGTGCTAGCGGGAGAGAGAAAGAGAGAGATTTGATCTAGGATCAATGTGTATAGTATTCATCCGCATATCATTATTATTTTATTTATACACGCTTTATTATGTTTTTAGAATGCATGTTTAAGGGTGTATGATGATGAGACCTTAACAAAGATAATAAATTGGTTGCCAATTTGCACTCGAAAAACCCTCGCAAAATATTAAGCGTATTTCCCTCCATTGAGTGATTATCACTCAAGATCCGAGACTGGCATTGGCTTGTTGGCCAAAGTAAAGGCCTTTGTCCGTCGAAGATGTGTTTGAATCACGAAGGCTTTGTTCCATATTGGTGTCTTGTCCAAGTTTTGGTTTGTTGGCCAAAGTCAAGACCACTTCTTGTCCATCGACATTGATTACGAAGCTTCCATGGCCATGGGTCGCGCTTGACTGGATCACTAAGTTTGTTGTGCCAAAGCCAAGGCTTAGTTGATTCAGAGGAAAAAGGTTAGGTAATACATTGGATGTATTGGCATATATAAGATATATGTTTCGGACTTGGATGTTCCCCTACCGGATCTAGGAATTGGATTGGATCCAATCAATCTTAGAGATATACCTAGTTAATGATCATACAATTTGTTGGCCAAAGTCAATATTGTGTGATATTTACGAGATCCTAGCCCACTAGGAAACACAGTTTCCCGAGTACCAGACAGAGGGTTAGAGGCTCGCCGAAAAATAGTGGGAGGCAAGAATTGAATTTGCAATATTCGTTTAATTACTTGCCATACGCGCTCATTCAAATATCATTCGTCAAATAAATTAAATGTTAGTTGGACTAATATTTAATCGTTGCTTTAATAATAGTTGGACTATATTATCAAACTATTCATTTATAGTTGATTTTATAATTGGATTATATTAATCAATATAATTGATTTTAATCTATTAAGTTATAGTTGATTAAATAGTTGGACTATTGTAATCATTATAATAAATAGTACCTTAATCATTGATTAAATAGTTGGACTATTAAAATCAAGATAATATTGAAAGATTGACATTTAAAACATAATCCTTGGGAAAATGTATTTAAATGGTTTAATTTTCAAAATTTGGAATAAATTTCAGGATGGTCCTGGAATATAATAAGTTACTTTATTTGATAAAATAACATATTATGCCTAAGCCCGAAGTTAAGCAAATAGTAGAGCATAATCTTTGGAAGATTTATGTAATATAACTTTAGTGCTTAATCCATTAAGCTTGTCGCAGTAGACTCCTTAATTTCTGACAAAACTAATGGTTAGATCCTTAAAGTATGATACTGAAATTGAAGGATCTTCATAAATCTATTTTTAGATTTTAGAAGTACTAAAATTGCAATAATAACACTTGGAGAGTTAATGACTATTCTCAAGGAGACAAAGTCAAAGTTTGCAATTAGGCAAGTAGCGCAAGGCGCACCTTACTTCAATATTCTAGAAGGCCAAGGCTTGACCATAGGCTTCTGGAGTGTTGAAACAGGAAAATGCAAAATCATTACAATCTTCTAGGAAGATAAAAGGACATATCCCAAAATGTCTGCCTAAATTGTGGCAAACGGGATCGCGGAAGCGTGACTACCGTTTGTACAAAGCAGACATGAAGGAATTGAAGACGAGCAAGGCTCCGACTTCAAATATGTTTGTCACAATTATTTCACTACTAGTATTAAATTGGATTTTAAATACTTAGTGTGGTACATAAATATATTGATGTTCAGAATCTGTTTTGAACATGATACTGACTTCAATAAAGATTTATCTGCGAATTGAAAACGGGACGAAAGTCGCTGTTTTAACCGCATGTACCTAAGTTTAGGAACTACTTTCGGGTGTGTACTTAAATTAGGAAACTGTTATAATGTAACTATTTTAACTAGATACATTATCTCTATATCAGTGTTTAACCCGCTACGGGTGAACCTTTATATTCTAGAACACTAATATGTTTTATTATATAAAGATGATATTGAGATAAACACATTAGATGTGAATAACAACATTTATATTTTGAATATAAACAAATCTCTCATATATAATATGACAAACAAATAGCTCAAACTGATTTGATCAGATGAAATATAATGTGGCATTGTTGTCTGGGACACAATTAAACAAGACTCGTATATCCGCACTTTTGAAGAGTGGGTACTTGGACTGATTTGATTCCATTCAAATAAAGTCTACGAATCTAGTTTATTGGGCAAAGTACCCAAAACACCTTTGCTTGGTAAAAGTGTAAATGCCACAAATCTGTTAGCCCTAGTTCATAGTGAAGCAAGTGGGCCCATGTCTAGCTAGGCTAGATGTGGATATGAATATTTCGTGACCTTTATGGATGTGGCATCGCGTTATTGTTATATGTTTCTTTTGAAGAACACAAATCGGAAACTGATAAAGTTTCGACACGAAATAGACAAACATATCGGCTAAAGTATTAAACCGTCACGGTGAGACCGTAATAGAAAATACTTAGGCAATAAGTTTCTAATATACTTGAAAGAGTAAAGTATTCTTTCAAAGAGGACTCCTCCCGGAACACGTCAGTTTGACGGTGTGTCCGAACTGAGTAACCGAATTTTGTTAGACATGATAAGGTTAATCATGAGTCGCTCTGAGCTACAATTTCCTTCAACGGATAAGCATAAACAGTGCAGAACTTATCAGAATAAGGTTCCCTAATAATCTGTTTGACATATATCATATTAGATATGAACATGAAAGAAACCAGGTTTCTTATTCCTGAATGTTTGGGTATGCTTGGCATATGTTTGGATGATACCAAACTAAAACCCAAATTGAATAAGTGCCAATTGTAGGTTATCGTAGGGATACCATAAGTATATTACTTATACAACTCACTAGAGAACAATGTAATTGTTGTTCACCATGCAGTTTTCCTAAGAGGAATACCGATATGCAGTGGTAAGTGGGAGAATAGTAAAACTCGATGAAAATCAGAGTAATACTATTCCAAGGCAAAAGTGTGACCGATTTAACCAATTTATGACACATAACCATTAACCAATTAACCATTATATTTCGGTCGGTTATGGTTAATTCGGTTATCAACCAATCCAATAAATTAAAATTTAATATTTTTTTTATAATTTTTAATTAGTATAATTATATATAATGTAGGTCGGTTATACCGATTTTTTCGGAACGTTTCAACCGTTCGAACCACTTACGCATTAAATTTTTTGGATCACTAATTCGATCACATATCCGATTCTAAAAATACCGATTCTAACTAACATTTTATTAAATATATCTATATTTAATTACATGCGAGAGAAATATTTTTTAAACCCTCGATGATTGTCACGGCCTCAGATTTCCTTCCAAACCTGCCATGTTAGAAATTTTAAGGGTCACGAATCCACCACGATGCAAAATCTACACATTGAAATTTTATGTATTTTTACCTTTAAATTCTTAGAGAGGAATAAAAAGAGTCAAAACCAATCTGTTAATGCAGCTTGTGTGTGTGTGGTTTAATTTCGGTTAATTGGTCGGTTCGGTTATACGAATCTCATAACCGTAACCGAACCGAATAACCGAAAAAGTTAAAAATTTTAACCGCAATAACTGATTTAACCGAATTAACCGAACCGTAATAAAAAAATGGGTCGGAACGGTTCGGTTAATCGGTTAAAACCGATTAATGCACACCCCTAACTGAGGGGACGAAGGCTTGCGTGGGGATGTTGCTGGTTGTGAAAAGTTGTTTATTTTGCGTTAAAGATGAGGGCTGCATGGTTAGTGCGTTTCATGTGGCTGCGTTTGTTTGGTTCTGAGAGTGGCAGTGTGGCAGTTTGACGTAAAGGTAGCAGTGTTATTGGCGTGAGGCCATGTGCGTGTTGTGGCTTAGGTTTGTTTTGGTCAGCAGGTGCGTACAGAGTGGCTTGTGGGCTACGTGTTTTTGCGTGTGTGCATGGAGAGTTGAGGTTTGTGGCTGCCGAGTGAAGGGTTTTTGAATGGCTGAAGTAGGTTTTTGGTCGAGAGAGAGGAGAGAGGCCGATGGATATTAGGATTTAGGGTTTATTCTCTTTTGTTCTGGTTTGGTCACTGTCAAGAGAGAGGAGAGGGTTTTGCTTTTCTTTTTTGTTTTTTTGTTTGGTTGAAGTGCCGTGAATCAGAGAGGAGCCTTAGGGTTTCCATTTGTTGTTGTTTATATAGTTGCATGATTAGGGTTAGGGGTTTGCATGGATTAAAAAAAAAAGAAAAATCAATTAAATTTATGTGTGTATTTAATTTTAAATATTTAAGGCAAGAAATTATGTATTTTTGGTGGGAATTATATTAAATTGGTAGGTGATTTTTAAATTTGGATATGATTTAGTTTAATTTAGGTAGGGATATATTTAGATTAGGAATTTATTTGTTTAATTTAATAAAAGATTTATATAATTTTGGTATTAGATTTATTTAAATTTAATTTGTTTAATTTAATTTAAATTGGAATTTAATTTGTGTTGGATTTTGATTTGTTTTAATTGTATTTTAATTAATTAACTTTAATTTAATTTAATTTAATTTGTGACATGTATTTTAAATGTTTTAATTATTTTTTGGATTGGGCTTGGGTGAGATGGGCTTGGTGTAGTTTTGGGCCAAGGCTAAAGGTGTATTTTAAAACGGAGGTCCAACAAACGAACCCGGAGCCACTCCAGCGAATCCAACAAAAAAGATTTTTTCCCTTCCGACGTCTGTTTCCCGCGTCTCCCGCGACTTAAGAGGTAGTGCCTCCAAATGAGACTCATCATCGGGTCTTACATGCAAAAATGTAGTGCCTACAATCGCCCCCACTTTGATGAGACTTGTGTAATGTGTAACAGTGACAATCCTATCAAAGTTATGCAATGCATTTTTACTTACCTGGCTCGCCAGCTGCCAGCTGACTTGCCTGCTACTCCGCTAAGCTGATGATGCAGTGGACCTCGATCTTGGGACGCATCCCAATAACTGCAACTGATATGTGGGTCTCGACCCTGGGACGCATCCCTAAACTGGAACTATAGTGGACCTCGATCCTGGGACGCATCCCAATAACAGCAACCGACAACGGGGGCCTCGACCCTGGTACGCATCCCAATACCGCTGACAAAATGGGCCTCGACCCTGGGACGCATCCCAAAAACTAAAGATGCAGGGGCCAACGGCCTTGGGACGCATCCCGATAACTGCAACCGACAACGGGGGCTCACAACCTTGGGACGCATCCCGATAACGTTGCCAAAAATGGGCCTCGACCCTGGGATGCATCCCCAAAACTAAAGGTGTAGGGGGCCAACGGCCCTGGGACTCATCCCGATACTTGCAACCGACAACGGGGGCTCACGGCCCTGGGACGCATCCTGATAACGTTGCCAATATGTGTCACGACCCTGGGACGCATCCCCGAAACTACTGATATGATGAAGTTGGCCTCAACCCTGGAACGCATCCCCAAACTGCTGATAAAATATGGGCCTCAACCCAGGGACGCATCCTCAAAACTGCTGATACTGATGAAGTGGGTTACAACCCTGAGACGCATCCCCAAAACTACTGATATAATGTGGGCCTCGACCCTGGACGCATCCCCAAAACTGTTGATGCTGAAGAAATGGGTACAACCCTGGGACGCATCCCCGAAACTACTGATACTGATGAAGTGGGTTACAACCCTGGGACGCATCTCAAAACTGCTACTGATGCTGATGTGAGTCTCGACCCTGGGACTCATCCCGAAAACTGATACTGATGCTGCTGCGGGCCTCGACCCTGAGACTCATCCCTAAACTGATGCTGATGATGATGTGGGTCTCAACCCTGGGACTCATCCCCAAAACTGATACTGATGCTGTTGCGGGCCTCAACCCTGGGACTCATCCCCAAAACTGATACTGATGATGACGTAGGCCTCGGCCTTGAGACTCATCCCTGAAACTGATACTGCTTTGGGCCTCGACCCTGGGACTCATCCCTACAATTGATACTGATGATGACGTAGGCCTCGGCTCTGGGACTCATCCCCGCAACTGATACTGATGATGACGTAGGCCTCGGCCCTGGGACTCATCCCCGAAACTGATGCTAATGTGGGCCTCGACCCTGGCACTCATCCCCAAAAATTGATACTGATGTAGATGTGGGCCTCGCCCCAAACCGGTACTGATATGGCCTCGCCCGCAGACTGATACAGATGTGGGCCTCGCCCGCAGATTGATACTGATGTGGGCCTCGCCCACATGCTGATACTGATGTGGGTCTCGCCCCCAGACTGATATTGATGTGATGTGAGCCTCGTCCCCAGAGTGTCATACCAAGCAGGACTGATTCTGATAAAGATGTGGGCCCCGCCCCCAGAGTGCCATACCCGGCAAGACTGATACTGATAACGATAGGGGCCTCGCCCCAGAACTGTTACTGATATGGGCCTCGCCCCCAAAACTGATACTGATATGGGCCTAGCCCCATACTGATACTGATATGGGCCTCGCCCTCATGCTGATACTGATGTGGGCCTTGCCCAAAACTGACACTGAAATGGGCCTCGCCCCCAGAGTGTCATACTCGACCAGACTAATAATGATAATTTGGGCTTCGCCCCAATAGTGTCATACCCGGCAAGACTGATGTTTATGCTAATGTGTCATTTCAACATATTAAATTGCCTCTCATGAGATAATCCTGATAGCTAGACATATTTTCGTCCTCAACGAATGTTTTCGCATCGAAACCTGAGAACCTTCAAAGTACTTGATACACTCAACTCTGATCCTCTGAATAGGTGATCTGAACTAGACTCCTAGTGTGTGTGTGCCAGGGCTATTTCGCAGTTTATTCCTTAAGTGAACTAACTCGATGATTTCGTTTCGGAGAATCGGATCGGTGGGTCTAACAAACTGGATGTCTGATCACACTCTGCGATTACTTCATCATACTCAACATGATATGGTCTTCTTCTCTTTTCTTGTCTCTTTCTTTTCATTCTTTTCATTTTTTTTTTCATTTTTTTTTCTTTTCTCTTTTCTTTTCTTGACACACCTACCCTTTAAGGTAGCATTTCTCCTCATGGTGGTCCTAATACTCGCCCATGGGTAGCTTCACGCTTATCGGTTATAGGTGGTCTCTTTTTCTTTTCTTTTCAGAGACTTTCTTTGTTTCCAACCATATCATCTATCGTAGCATAAGTAAACCAGGGTGGACATCCAGGAAAACGGTCATTCACCGATCCATCATCCCTTCGGCTAGTCATCTTGCCAACCACTCAGGTTTCCACTTTTGAGATCACGTAATCAAGTGCTTGCGAGTCCAGCTGAGATCAATCCATTCAGAATACCGGACGAGAGCACGTCTCGCACTTATCGTTTCTAAAGCTTCTCCCTACAGCAAACAACGTCATCACCGGACATATGTCTAACTATCAAAGATTTCTCTCTCTCATTTTTTCATCTCTCTTTTTTTTTTCTTTTTCTTTTTTTCACTCCACAGAATTCTTCCGTCATCTTCGGATAATGTGGGCTTCGCCCCTTGAGATCCATTCCCGAAACTCAAACTCATGTGGGCCTCAACCCTGGGACTCCTCCCCAAAACTAGCACTAATGCGGGCCTCAACCCTCAGATTACTACCCGTATCTAACACCAATATGGGCCTCAGCCCTATGATTATTACCCGAATCCGATACTATGCCTTCGATGTTTCTGAATGGCTTGTCTTTGCCGCTTTCTCTTTTCTTCTTCAAAACCTGTGAACACAAAACAAAACAAAACAAAACAAACACAAAAGGAATGTAACATGGGTTACGTGTATGCATACATGCATGTGTTTCTTATCCCGTGGGGTTAGGTCTTCCTCCATTTCCCTTGGTGACTGCTCGGTCTTTTCTTCCTCAAGTAAAGTATTGTTTCAATCTGTCCACGTCGATCGGCTCAGTGAACTCATTCTCCTCTAAATCTGACAGTCTCACTGTCTCGTTTCCCATTGCTGAATGGTTATCCTGTCTTTTCTGCTTGCTTCTTCCAAAAATTCACCGGGTTCGAAATATCGTTGAGTATCATAGTACCAAGGTTGAATACTTTTGTCAAATATACTTATGTTGCAGAGACTCAGGCAAGTTAACGAAATGAACATCTTTATTATCATTAAGAAAAGGTTCGAACAAATAGACAAAATCAATGTCTCTATTAATAAATGCTGGATCACAACTGAATAAGATTTGGGAGACAAACATCTCCACAAATTGCAACTTTATTTTCCTTTGCTTTCTTATTTCCTTCGACCATCAATTTCTCCAGGTACAGTAGTTCCTCTTCCCATTCACTTCTCTCTTTTGCAACCTCCGTCTCATCACTGTCTGAGAAGTTTTCCCAAAGATCCTCCATCTGCTTTATTTCACTTTTACCACTGTTACCCCGTATCCACGTGCAAGAAGTTTGGTAGTTGTGGGTTGGGAAGACAAGATTGTCGAGTAGGCTGGAGTCAATAATGTGGGTAGGTGGAGGTTTTCTGTTTGTGCTGGGTTGTTCTTCTTCTGGGTCGGGTATTTTGTGGGCATCAATGAGGTTTTGGATCTCGTGACTAAGGCGGGTACATTTGTTGGTTTCATGGCCTCTTTGCTGGTGGAAGTAACAGTAAAGGTTCAGGTTAAGGTAGCGTGGCACAGGGTTTGGAAGTGGTCTAGGCTCTAAGGGATTTAGGAGTCCTCGCCTCCTCAGCTCTTTAAATACCTCTGACAAAGGTCTACCAAGATTGGAGAATCGTTTGTTTCTGATAGGGGCAATCTCAGAAGGGGTGGGCCTGGTCTTTGAAGGTTCCCTGATGGTCTTTCCATTCTGGTTGTAAAACTTTCTGTTATTGGTTATACGAGGTATGGTCAAACTGGCCACATCATTAGTCAGAACTTGCAACATCTCAATAATTTCGATTACTTTGGTCTCCAATTGATCCAGGCGGGATCCCTCATTGGCTGACTCACTCATTTGGCTGATGGTCTTCTGACAAGTCTTCCCTCAACCCAACGGGTATCTATGATGGCTTTTTAGAACATAATGGGTTAGCATTATGCGTGTATGCATGAGTGCATATCATGTATCCGATGTATGGAATAAATAAGCTTATAAAAGAATTTGCACTAATTGGCCCATTATCATTTTAAAGTGTTCAATCATATTATTGCGCGGTGCAAACTTGTCCCAGTTGAAATGGCCCAACAGGTTTACACTTCACGATAACATAACCAAATAACTTCAAATGATAAAAGGCCTATACATAAAATGGCCCATCGGCATTTTAGAAGCCTTTGGCAGAACTGTCAAAGGACACGAACTCGTCCCAGTTTAAATGGCCCAACAAGTTCACATCTCTTGATAAAAGGTCCAACTGGATCCAAATAACGATGGTCCAAAACACAAACATAACAAGATAATTCAAGCATAAAGCAATAAGTTCTACAGAGTGGCCCACCAACATTTCAGAAGCTTTGGGCCTAATTGTCATAGGATACGAACTCGCCCCAGTTTAAATGGCCCAACAAGTTCGCATTTCTGACAAAAAGTCCAACTGCATCCAAATGAGGATGGTCCACAAGCACAAGCACATAGAGATAATTCAAGCATTAAAATAATAAATTCTACAAGGTGGCCCATCAACATTTTAGAAGCTTTGGGCTCAATCGTCATAGGATACGAACTCGTCTCAGTTTAAATGGCCTAACAAGTTCGCATTTCTGACAAAAAGTCCAACTGCATCCAAATGAGGATTGTCCACAAGCACAAGCACATAGAGATAATTCAAGCATTAAAATAATAAATTCTACAAGGTGGCCCATCAACATTTTAGAAGCTTTGGGCTCAATCGTCATAGGATACGAACTCGTCTCAGTTTAAATGGCCCAACAAGTTCGCATTTCTGACAAAAAGTCCAACTGCATCCAAATGAGGATGGTCCACAAGCACAAGGAAATAGTTGATATAGGCCATACAACCCCGGTCTACGCGTGGGTTCGTGGGAGTATAGACAAAAACTCTCGCTGGCGAAGGATTGCCCACAACTAGGTCTCCCCACTCAAGGGTTCGAGCGACCAAGTGAGCGCACCTTTTTTATACCCTAAAGTACGTGCCAACAAGTCATATCGTGTGACTAACTGTCAAATGGATTTCTTATTGCAGATTCCCCAGAGGGAGGGTGGAGCGAACTCTCTTAAATTCCCAAGCCTCTTAGGCTCTTATCGCTTGGTGACAGGAATAAGCAACAAGTCCTCCAGATTAGTCTGTCACAACAGGCCAATGGTCATGATTATCTAGGTGCCTTCATAGCTTTTCCTTAGAGAAAGGTAGTAAATGAAGGAAGACACCAAACCATTACCTAGCCTTAAAATGTCTTTGATCAAATCCTCATTTTACCCACTGTAGACACGGTTAATTAAAGCACAAATCACAATTATTACAAGACATTATTTCGAGGCCGATTCTCTATCCCCAGTGGAGTCGCCAGACTATGGGAACACAGAAATTGGGCGACGCATGCTGTCCCGGGCTCGCGGCCCGGTCGGGAGTACAGAGTAGCCCGCGGGGGACTAAACCGGAGAATAATGGAGTCGCCACCCGGTGTGAACCAGGACAAAGATTTAAGGCTGCACTCACCCCTCGCAAGGGAAGACCTCAAACCGTTGGGTGCCACTTGTAATGAAATGATTTGTGCAATAATTTAACCAAGCCTAATCAACATTTATTTACAAGGAGTATTCTACTTTTAAGTTCACATGCATGAAAGTAATCATCATAACGGCAAACATGCAATAGCACACGGCAATCTCATGAACATGTTTCTATCATATAATGCGGAAAACAAAGAACAACCTAAACATAATGCAAATTCCAAACGCAAAATAAAGGACTAATCATGCTTGAAAATGAACAACTAAATGGGCTAAATCATGCTTAAGAACCAAGTAGCATACTAACAGCCTAATCATGCTTGAATACCATCTCATGAACACATCAAATAAATAAGTGCATGAATTCAAATAGTATGATTGATTACATGATACAAGAGAAATCACCTAAGAAACAATTATGCATGACATGTGATGAAAAAGACTCAGTTCAGTGTATGCGTGTTAGTGTAGCGTTCGAAAACGCGTTCGAACGGTAAACAGAAGGTTCTCGTTCGTGTGACGTTTGATAACGCGTTCGAACGGGACCAGACCTAATGAAACAAATGCATGCGGGTTCGAGTAGCGTTCGTAAACGCGTTCGAACGGTAAACAGAAGGTTCGCGTTCGTATAGCGTTTGATAACGCGTTCGAACGGGACTAGACAGAAAAAATGCGTTCGTGCGGCGTTCTGAAACGCGTTCGAACGGGGTTACAGCAGTGACCTCCAAAATGCAGTAAATAACATGACACATACATGAACGGATGAATAGATGACACCTAATAAATAATAACGGGCTAAAAGGTGAGGCAAAGCATCGTGGTAAAGGATTTTAACCTCTCAAAATAGAGGACCGTTAATCGCACTTACTAAGCTCATGCGCTAATAACACAATGCATATAAGAAATAAAGACAACGATATCGGACTTCGTGTATCTGATTGAACATATCTTACATCCAATCGAATATACATTATCCGCCGTGGCAAAACATCGTGGTAAAGGAATTTAACCTCTCAAAATAGAGGACCTTTAATCGCACTTACTAAGCCCATACGCAAACAACACAATACATATATAAAAAATAAAGACAACGATATCGGACTTCGTGTATCCGATTGAACATATCTTACATCCAATCGAATATACATTATCCGGCGCGGCAAATCATCGTGGTAAAGGATTTTAACCTCTCAAAATAGAGGACCTTTAATCGCACTTACTAAGCCCATGCGCTTTATCTCATCATTACATAAACAAATAACATGCGGAAATCAAGTAGCGAATAATAGACAAATCAAAACAACATAAAATGAAATATGCGCCGTTTACTCAAGTGGTACGTGGAGTTGTATCCCGATTACCGATCACACTATCGTCCATTCGGAATCGGCTATGAAATTTATGTCCGGGTTTCCATCTTATATACCACGAGAGGCGACACATTTTTCATTTTATTCAAGGGCCACAACATACATCATTCCACAATAATCATGCAAACGAAACTCAATAAACGATAAAAATATAAATGAAAATGAATGTGAAAAGTACCCTCAGGTCTAACTTTTATATCGACTTTCGGACTCGCGTTTCACGGTGATCGGAAGGGCCAAAGCTCCGCAACTTTCTGGTTCACTGGTTCAACGTCTTTGCTCGTTGTTTCACTGTTTTGGTCGCTATTTTCACTCCGTTTTGCTGCTGTTTTGCTGCTGTTTTAGGGTCAGTTTCTGGACAGTTTCGGTGACTATTTGGGTGTGTTTTTCGGTAATTTCAGGGGTACATGGCTGCTGTTTTTTCGGTACTTATAAGGACTGTTTTGGGCTGTATTTTGCGGTTTGGTGGGGTCTTTATTGTTCTTTGTTTGTGTCGGTTGTTGTTATGTTTTTTACGTGGGGTGAGTGAGGTGGTTAAGGGTTGCTTTTAGTCGATGTGGGATTCACGTGTAGGGCTGACTGAGGGGACGAAGGCTGATTGAGAGGACGTGAGATGAAGGCTTGCGTGGGGATGTTACTGGTTGTGAAGAGTTGTTTATTTTGCGTTAAAGATGAGGGCTGCATGGTTAGTGCGTTACATGTGGCTGCGTTTGTTTGGTTCTGAGAGTGGCAGTGTGGCAGTTTGACGTAAAGGTAGCAGTGTTATTGGCGTGAGGCCATGTGCGTGTTGTGGCTTAGGTTTGTTTTGGTCAGCAGGTGCGTGCAGGGTGGCTTATAGGCTACGTGTTTTTGCGTGTGTGCATGGAGAGTTGAGGTTTGTGGCTGCCGAGTGAAGGGTTTTTGAATGGCTGAAGTAGGTTTTTGGTCGAGAGAGAGGAGAGAGGCCGAGGGATATTAGGATTTAGGGTTTATTCTCTTTTGTTCTGGTTTGATCACTGTCGAGAGAGATTGGAGGGTTTTGCTTTTCTTTTTTGTTTTTTTTTGTTTGGTTGAAGTGCCGTGAATCAGAGAGGAGCTTAAGGGTTGCCATTTGTTGTTGTTTATATAGTTGCTTGATTAGGGTTAGGGGTTTGCATGGATTAAAAAGGAAAGAAAAATCAATTAAATTTATGTGTGTATTTAATTTTAAATATTTAAGGCAAGAAATTATGTATTTTTGGTGGGAATTATATTAAATTGGTAGGTGATTTTTAAATTTGGATATGATTTAGTTTAATTTAGGTAGGGATATATTTAGATTAGGAATTTAATTTGTTTTAATTTAATAAAAGATTTATTTAATTTTTGTATTAAATTTATTTAAATTTAATTTGTTTTAATTTAATTTAAATTGGAATTTAATTTGTGTTGGATTTTAATTTGTTTTAATTGTATTTTAATTAATTAACTTTAATTTAATTTAATTTAATTTGTGACATGTATTTTAAATGTTTTAATTATTTTTTGGATTGGGCTTGGGTGAGATGGGCTTGGTGTAGTTTTGGGCCAAGGCTAAGGGTGTATTTTAAAACGGAGGTCCAACAAGCGAACCCGAAGCTACTCCAGCGAATCCAACAAAAAAGACTTTTTCCCTTCCGACGTCTGTTTCCCGCGGCTCCCGCGACTTAAGAGGTAGTGCCTCCAAATGAGACTCATCATCGGGTCTTACATGCAAAAATGCAGTGCCTACAATGCCCTTAAAAGGTAAAAAGACCAAAAAGTCCTAAAACTACCCAATGGTTATTTAAAGGTTAAGCCCTTAATAGTCATTTCCTAATTAATATAAATATCTAAGCTAAGATATCTAAAATAAGTTTCAAAAATATCAAATGAAAAAGTCAACAAAAGACAACTTTTACAATAATACATATTAGGTCTTTTTTGCTAATTATTTGGTTCTAATCAAATCTAACTAAATGACTTAGCTAACTTAGTTACAAATGACCTAACTAAGTCAACAAAATAATGAAAAACCCAAAAAGTCAACAAAAGATGTAACTTTTTCCCAAAATGATAAAATTATCCATTTTGCACAAAATGCTCCAAATTTCGTGGGCTTCCATTTACAAGGCCCAAATGATGTGTTTCAAGCCCATTAAGTCTTGTCTTTGGCGAATTTTTAGTGTTGGACTTGATTCGGCAAAATGCTCAAATTGTGTCGTCGTTGCAATCGGGAATGTATCTCTGAGTTGAGTGATTCTTATGCTACGAGAATCATGTCACCTGAGGATAATGAGAATAAGAGAATTGGAATCATTTCTAATAAGGTTGTTTACTTTCTAAAATTGAATAAAAATGCGAATGAGAATGACAATAAGAGTGAGACCTACATATTTGGGAATTTGGATTTAGAGTCACATTCCCACCACCCCAAATGAGATTCGCATTCTCATTATTGATGAGAAATTACAATATTACCCTAAAATAATTAATTAATATTAATTTATAAATAATAAATAAAATATATTAATAAATAAAATTAATAATATTTAATAATAAGATAATATTTAATATATTAATAAAAGACTAATATAATAAAAGAATTATTTAAAATTTAATAATTTAATACATTAATAATTAATTAATACTTAAATAATAAATAAAATTGAACAATAATTAATAATAAAATGATATTTAATATTTTAATAAAATAATAATTTAATATTTAGTAATTTAATACATTAAAAAATAAAAATAAAATAATATATAATTATAACTAAGAGTATTTTTTTTAACTTTTCAAAAAATCATTCAGATTACTAAACAAATGAAACACAATAATGGTAATACTACTTTATTTCGATTCTGATTCCTACAGTTAAGTAAATAATTTATTCTGATTTCGATTTATCATTCACATTCCAACCCATTCTAATTTCATCTTATTCCGATTACGAATACCATAAACGTACCATAAATATAATATAAAGTGAATTTAAAATTTCCTTACATCATCTGATACGCTCTGTTGACGGCTGATTTTGGTCTCAGGGGCAATATGGGAATATCACTCCCGAGACTAATCCTCATTCAATAGTGAATTTGTTTGGTTATGGGGGACCAAAGGCAAATTTAGCAAAAGACAAATAACACACCAATCAACAAGGAGATTTAACGTGGTTCGGTGGATTTGGATCCGACCTACGTCCACGGACACAAAAAGATGGTATTTTTTATTATTTAAACGCTCTTCTTGGGTCTCTACAAGTTAGAGCTTGAAGATTTAGATCACTAATTCTTTGATGATGCCTTTTACACATACTATGCCCTCCTATTTATAATAACACAGAAATCAGACTCCTATTTGCACAAGAAATCCTAGTTGATCTTTAGTCTTCTTTCCTTGTAAGGATTCCTAGTCCGATTCTCCCTTCTCTTTTCTTATTCCTTCTCGGATTCTGACTTCATTTCCTTGTGAGAGTAGGATAATCCGTTTTACTTATCCGCAAGAATAGGGTGTCGTCATCTTGAACACGACTCGTGTCTGGTCGGCTCTTCATGAGCGTCAGGTCTCTTCATGAGGTCGGTCATGACAATCTTTTATGCTGAGAGTGTTTTTGCCGACCTTATAGTGCTCGGTCATCCGAACCAAAGTGGTCGGTCTTCACATGTTATGGTCGGGTCGGCTATATGATCTCAACCAGTCAGGGAATTACCCTTCTGTCCTCGTCGTGCTGTCTTAAATGCTATAGTGCCTGAAAACACCATCAACATCTGTCCCCTAGTTCTCGGTTCCAACAAGTGTGCAAGTTGGTGCCGGGAACTACATAAAGATGGTGTTTCTGTTTTGCTCCGTTGGAGGTCGGTCCGGGGTCGAGAAATGCTTTGTTGCCTCTTTTCAAGCGCTTTGTCTTGAGACACGCAACAGTCACGTCCGCTTAAATGCCTGTCAAATCAATTTTAGGGTTTTTTCTAAGTTCGACATTTGTCAAACATCCGCCGGGTTCCCGCCAAAAAGGGGGTGAATCGACCGTGTAGAGGCGTCTTCACAGTGGGCTGATCTCAGCCGTCTGTTTCAAACTTGGGAGACCTCTTTTGTAGTCGACACCTGGCGTTCATCCGGGTTCTTCCTTTAGATCCAACGGTCACGAGTGTCTTTGTCATGACTATAAGAAGGCGAGGCTTTCACTGTTCCATTTTTTTCGGCAATTTCTCCTTCTTTTCTGAAAACATCTCCGTGATTCGTCCAACTCCGAGCTCTCGAAGTTCAACCGTGGGCTTTTTCTTTTTCTTTGCTGTGAACATAAGGAACGGGTATAACCGTACTGCACAACCTCCTGCTCTTTCCGAGAAGAACAAGTAAGTCCTCTGAACGGTCTCTTCTCTTTTTTTTTGTGTTTTACGAATCTGTGTTTGCTAGGAAAAGATTTATGGTTTGCTGGGTTCTGCTTTAGGGCACCTTAGAGACCACCTGTTTAGCTAACATGGAGACCGTGAGTAGTTTCTTTTAGCCATAGACTGACTTCCCCTTCCTTCTTTGTTTTTCTGGGTGTTAGGGATGTCTGACAGCGGTTCCTCCCCTGAAAAGCCTGTTAAGATCTCAACTCCCCCTGCTGAGGAGCTCTCCTCGGGCTCGGGGGCACCTAGTGTAGAAGACCTTGATACTACCCCTACTCCCTCTGAGATCGAACAAGACTCCTACCATCAGAGGGTTCCTCGGAAGGACCCAGAGCCCGGTGAACTTGGATCGTCGGCTCTGGATATGAACCGCCCCTCTAAAATAACTGAGGATGATCTGGCGCTGTTGCGGCAACGATATGACATCCCAATAGATATTGCCCTTGAAGTTCCCGGCCCGATGGATCGTGCTAGTCAGCCTGATGAGGGCTCGGTGGCGCTTCTTCCTGCTTTTTTTGAGTGTGGGCTACGGCTGCCGATGCAACGTTATTTTGCTTGGATGCTGGCCGAGATGGAGATTGCCCCTTGCCAATTGAGCTTAAATAGCTGGAGGATTCTGGCCGGCATATATGTGGTTTGGCACCGGGCAGGTTTAGGTGTACCTTCTTTGGAAGAGGTGAAGAGGTTGTATCGTTTGAAGTCTAACCCAAAGACTCACTACGGTTGGCTTTACCTCTCTGCTTATGATAGCTCGTCCAACCTTGTCCAGAAACTCCCCGATTCTAACAAGAATTTCAAGGATCTTTGGTTCTGGGCTACTGGGGATTGGGGTCGGGTTCTGAGATCGTTTGAGGAGGACGTCTCGGTTCCGGACATCTTCAGGGCGGGAGGTTAGGAGTTTAATACCCTTTTTTTTTTATTCCCGTTCTTGGTCTCTTAGGTTTCTAACTTCTCTGGTTCCTCCCAGCTTGTTGGCGAGATGCTCCCAAGGTTTCTCGTCAGGTTCGGAGGCGGGTACATTGGGCTCGGGGGTATGCTGCCCACTGGAGGAAGTTGGTCAATGATGCGGCCTTTGTTGAGTCGGGCCTTACTCGGACCGTCCCTCCGGAGGTCTCGGGTCGGATAGGTAGATGTCTGCCGGCTGTTTTTGTTTCATGTGCTTGACGTCTTTGTTATATGCTTGGGTTCTGATTTCATTTTCCTCCTTTTTTGTAGGTATGTCGAAGAGGCCAAAGTTTCTTGAGAAGTTGGCCGGTACTATGAAGAAGGCCGGTCATGCGGAAACTGGAACTTCCCGGGCACAACTTGATCCTGTCGGGGCTGGAGGTTATCTCAGGGGGAAGTTCAGCCGGCTGCTCGGGGTCTATCTTCTCCTGGTGTGCAGTCATCGGGGTCTGCTCGTCTCATCAGTCCGCCGAAGCCTTTGCGGAAAAGGAGGCGTCAATTTGGGGCCGAGGAGGCTGAGTTGGAGGAGGAGGAGCCTGTCCCGGGCAAGAAGAAAGATGTCCGCCGGGGGAAAAAATCATATGTGGGCTCCTCCAAGAAGCAAAAGGGTTCTGTAATCCTCGGGGTGGATGATTTGGGGGAAGGCATCCGGGAGGCTACTTCCCATTTAGTGCCGGCTTTCAATGAATTGGCCGAGGTGATTCCCCCGGGGGAGGTTTCGAGATATGAGGATATCTCGCCCGAAGCTGTGGTGACCGAGATGAGCTCTCAAATGGCAAAGGTAGTTCTATTTCCTCTCTTTTTTCTGATTTCGGTTCCCGGTCTTCTTCATCTCATATCTTGACTTTCTTTGTTTTTTGTGCAGGCTACTTACCTCATGGCGAAGAATAAGGACCTCCTTTTGAGCCTATTGTCCGAGGGTGGTCAGGCCCAGAGACTTCAGAATCGCCTTACAGAAGTGGAGGCTAAATTGGCTGATCGGGAGGAGGTGATACAGAACCTTGAGTCGACTGCCATTGAGAACTTCAAAATTAATAAGGCTCTTAAGGCTGCTGCTGCGCTGGAGCGAAAGCTTGCCGACACTGCCCGGGAGGATTTGAAAGCTGCCCAATCTGAGATTGGCGTTTTGAAGGCGAAGGTGGCCAGTGTTGAAACCAAATTGAAGGCCAATGAAGAACAAATGGCGCGGGCCCGGGATGACCTCGAGAGGAAAGAAACCGAGCTTGGGGAGAGAGAGGCCGATCTCGAGGCCGAGAAGGAGGCCATCCGCCTTGAGGGGGTCGGTGATTGTGCTGATCTGATACCGATGGTGCTGCCAAGTCTGAACATGGACCCTATTTATGCGGCCATCAGTTTTTGCAAGGGGGATATTTCTGAGGAGGAGTTTCGGAAGTGGCTCCCTCCTCCTTCCGAGGAGGTGATGGATCCTGACCCGATCTCGGTGGTTCCGGATTCCGGGGCTCCCCAAGAAGAACGACCTGATGTTCCAGCCCCCGGCGAGGTCTGTCTTGAGATCCCTCCTCCCGTCCCTGAAGTAGAGGTCTCCCATGCTGCCGAGGATGAAGCAGCTGTTCCTCCTCCTGAGATCGAGCCAGTCCTCCCGCCATCTGAGCCAGTTGAGGAAGAAATTCCTGCCCCTGTGCGGGCTGAATGAGAAAGGGTAACCCGACCGGGGCCCTGTGTACACTTTACTTTTTGTAATAACATTAAGCTGTATATGCACATCTATATATATATATATATTTTCATGTGTCCTTATCTCTTTCTCCTTTTTCTCTATGCTTCCTGTTTTTTCGAACTCTTTGAGACCCTTTCAGGGGTCAATATGAGCCGGAGGGGCATATCATGACCCCGAGCTGAGTGAGG
The DNA here is from genome assembly GCA_019454045.1 of Zanthoxylum bungeanum. NCBI lineage: Eukaryota > Viridiplantae > Streptophyta > Magnoliopsida > Sapindales > Rutaceae > Zanthoxylum > Zanthoxylum bungeanum. Next base: position 37,777 of record SKCR01047542.1, read on the forward strand.
CACTTGGACCCGGGGAAATGTTACGTCCCCAGTCCAAAGAGCTGACTCGGTGGGACGTACCCCGACCCCGAGCTGAGTGAAAGACTTGGGTTCTGGGGGAATGTTACCTCCCCAAACCTAAAGGAGCTTGACTCGGTGGGACGTAACCCGACCCCGAGCTGAGTGAAAGACTTGGGTTCTGGGGGAATGTTACCTCCCCAAACCTAAAGGAGCTTGACTCGGTGGGACGTAACCCGACCCCGAGCTGAATAACCAAGTGGCCTCGGCGGAACGAAATCCAGCCCTAGCCGACTAATAAAATGGCCTCGGCGGAACAAAATCCGGCCCCGAGCCGACTAACCCATGGGACTTCCACAGAAGGGAAATGAATCAACCTTCGAAGCCTTACCGAATCTGGCACGGGCGTCCCCCTACCAGACCGGCGGAAAACGAAAACAAGTTTCTGGAAAATAAAAGGCGGGGGTGACTTAGCACCTATCCCAAAAATAAAAAACGTCTTTTGCAAAAAAAAATAACAACATGGATGTCTCAAAGCAGCGTCCTGCCCGAGGTCTCCAAAACACAATTCTGAATCTTTCAATTCAGTGTCCCGGCGAACCAGGATTCGGATCAGAAGAGCGTTTGAATGGTAAGGGCACATCCTCTACACGTCGGTTCACTGGGGAGCCTGTGTATTGTATGAGGGCTCCTCCTTACCACGCTGGAGCAGGCACACGCCACAGGGGCATAACGCATCCTCGTGCTGTGTCTCTCACGGATCCGGATGATGAATGGATCAAAGAGTGTCCGGGGTACTAAGGGCATATTCCTCCTTAGGCCCGGTAACACTGGAGCTAGCAATCGTCACGGGGGCATCATTATCCCCCGTGCTATGCTTTCCCACGGATCCATTACATCGGGTACGTGAGGATCAAAGAGGAGTGTTCGACACATTAAGGGCATGTTCCTCCTCATGTTCGGTAACACTGGAGTAGGCAATCGCCACAGGGGTATCATCCCTCCCCGTGCTATGCTTCTCATGGATCCTATGCATCGAGTATGTCCCTGAATATTTCCGAGGACCTCGAGCTAAGAGAGATACTTGGTTCTGGGGGAATATCCCGTCCCCAGACCGATGAGCATGACTCGGTGGGACGTAACCCGACCCCGAGCTGAAAGAGGTATTTGGCTCTGGGGGAATGTCCCGTCCCCAGACCAATGAGCATGACTCGGTGGGACGTAACCCGACCCCGAGCTGAAAGAGGTACTTGGCTTTGGGGGAATGTCCCGTCCTCAGACCAATGAGCATGACTCGGTGGGACGTAACCCGACCCCGAGCTGAATAACTGAGTGGCCTTGGCGGAACAAAGTCCATTCCCGAGCCGATCAGGTCTTAGTGCTTGGTCGTTTCTTTTTGTATTAGGCGCTGAGTTTGTCCCCGGTTTTTTTTTTTTTTTGAGTAAGTCTTTCTATTTATGTTTTAAGAAAGTGGACGAGAACCTTTTTGAGAAGAGAAGGTTTTTTATTCATGTTTCGGGGACAAAACTGCCCTTTTTCAGTTGATTTGGCGGCCACGTGCTCTTTGTCTGGTCGTCATGACCTCGTGGTCAATGTATTTGTTCAGATACCCTTTTCGTGCTAGATCTTCCATTTGTTCTCTCAGATCTTTACATCCGTCTGTTGCATGTCCTTTGGAGTTGTGGTGCACGCAATAAGCCTTTTGGTTCCTTTTGTCCGGGGGGAATCTTCTTTGGTCGGGTTCTACTAAGAGGCCTTTCCCCTGGATCTCCATGACAATTTGTCCCAGTGGTTTCTTTAGGGGAATGTATGCATCTTCCCCGACCACATGGTTTACTTGGGTCGGCGCCCTTCTCTCTTGATTGTCCCGGTGCAGTGGCTTGAATTCTTTGTGCTTCGGGGGTGGTCTTCTGGATTCTCTTTCTGTTCGACGGGGGGCACCCTCCTTGCGGTTCTTTCTCTGATGGTGTTCCCTTTTCGGGATACCTTCTCTTCGTTCTCTAACAAAATGAATTTTCGGGCCACCTCCAGAGCGGTGGCGTAGTCCGGGGTGTCTTGGATCCTTAGATGGGTCCATAGCCTTCCGACCCTCAAGGCTCCCTTCAAGCTTTCCAGGGCCTCGGGGGATTCATACCCTCCGACTTCGAGGACCATATTATGGTATCTTTCAATAAATATCTTCAGAGGTTCATCGTCTCCTTGTTTCATAAGCCTTAGTTCTCCAATTGTCTTTCTGGGGACACAAGCCCCCTTGAAGTGTCGTATGAATGACTTTCTCAGTTGTGCGAAGCTGCTGATGCTCATTGGGGCTAGGCTTATATACCATAGAATGGCCGGTCCGGACAGAGTTAGGGGGAACACTTTGCAGATGGCGTCCCCTGATTACCCCTTACACCTCCATTAGTATGACGAAACCTTCAATGTGGGTTTTGGGATCGGTATGGCCCTTGTATGGTGTCATGTTCGGCATGCTGAATCTTTTTGGGAATTTCTCTGACTTTATTTCTTCTGTGAGGGGGGACTCATCTTTGCCGTCCTGGGCATCCCCTCTGTCTGCATTAGGGTATACTCCCCATTTGACCAGCTCCTCCCGTAACCAAGATTTCATGCTGCTGTCTTTGGTTCCATGTCGCCCCCTGTGGTTTCTTTTCTTTCTGCTATCTCGGGAATGGTGCTTCTCGGGGTCGGTATCTTCTCGTACTTTTTCATTATTTTCTTTTCCTCTTCTCCGGGTGTTGTGAGGGCTATCGTAGGAGGAGTCTGGTGACGATTTGTCATCTTTCCTCCATGTGTCCTCGGTCTGGGAAATTCCTGAACCACTACAGATCTACCCTGTAAGGATCCCTCCTTCGGGGTCTGTCGTCCTCACTTGTATCGACAATTCTTTTTCCTTCTGCTATGTCGTTCCTTCGTCGGCTAGTCCCGGCCTCGAATTTTCCATTGTGTGCCCCTTCTATCCTTTCCAACCGGTCTACTATGGTTTTTAGCAGAGTTTGGCTTTCCTCCCTTTCTTTCCTAAGGTTCTCCTCAATCTTTTCCATCCAGTCTTCAGCCGAGCTCCCTGATGGTTGGTGGTTTCCGTCTTCCGCCATTGTCTCACTACGCGAGTTGCTTTTTGTTGAGTTCCCCACAGACGGCGCCAACTGTTGACGGCTGATTTTGGTCTCAGGGGCAATATGGGAATATCACTCCTGAGACTAATCCTCCTTCAATAGTGAATTTGTTTGGTTATGAGGGACCAAAGGCAAATTTAGCAAAAGACAAATAACACACCAATCGACAAGGAGATTTAACGTGGTTCGGTGGATTTGGATCCGACCTACGTCCACGGACACAAAAAGATGGTATTTTTATTATTTAAACGCTCTTCTTGGGTCTCTACAAGTTAGAGCTTGAAGATTTAGATCACTCATTCTTTGATGATGCCTTTTACACATACTATGCCCTCCTATTTATAATAACACATAAATCAGACTCCTATTTGCACAAGAAATCCTAGTTGATCTTTAGTCTTCTTTCCTTGTAAGGATTCCTAGTCCGATTCTCCCTTCTCTTTTCTTATTCCTTCTCGGATTCTGACTTCATTTCCTTGTGAGAGTAGGATAATCCGTTTTACCTTATCCGCAAGAATAGGGTGTCGTCATCTTGAACACGACTCGCTGTCTGGTCGGTCTTCATGAGGTCGGTCATGACAATCTTTTATGCTGAGAGTGTTTTTGCCGACCTTATAGTGCTCGGTCATCCGAACCAAAGTGGTCGGTCTTCACATGTTATGGTCGGGTCGGCTTATGATCTCAACCAGTCAGGGAATTACCCTTCTGTCCTCGTCGTGCTGTCTAAATGCTATAGTGCCTGAAAACACCATCAACACGCTCAAAATGATGTTGTTGACACTGAATTCTCACGAGTCTATGACTTATCAACAAAGGGCCATTCCACTTTTCACATGTGGTATCCGATAATTGCAAGCCCCTTTCTTTGTCTTCTTTTTTTTTTTAAAGCTTTTTTCACCTTTGGATCACTTCAAGCTTCAATAATATGATTTTTATATTTATTATTTATTGGTGATGCCACATATTTTATAAACTCATTTAAAATTCACTAAAATTGAAAGCCGCCCTTCTCTGAAATGCCATTTAACTTAAACATGGTCATAACTTTGTTTTAATTTCTCTTTTGTAGTTCAAAATAATGTCAAAATTAACCCTAATTTGACTTGCCTTATTAGTCATCTTAGAACAACTCCAATCATATGCCATCAATTGCGTTAATGAATATTCGTATTCGATTGGTTTAATAAACTAATTGAATACGAATTTATCATATTTTGATTCGATTCATTTATGATTCGATATAAATTCGATTCGTTGATCCGTTTTATCACCCCTAGCTAAATATGACCACGCTAAATTTGGCGTGCACTATAATAATAGTGTTCACAATGCTATTTTTTTTTTTTTCCCAAAACGCAATAAAAAGCTTCAAAATATAATATATTTGGTGCAAGATTTGAAATAATAAATTAGTAAAGACGCAAAATTTAATATAATATATAGATTTACTATTGGATGCTCTTAAGCTTATAACACAAATAAGCTATCACTTTGATTTTTGTAAAGCTGCACGTCCTTTGCACATGGCACGTGAAATTTCATCCACTGACACGTGCGCGACGCAGAAACTTTGCAGCTGTTCAAAACTTTTACACTTCAAAAAGGGCGCCAAAGTAGTAAAATGTCTCATTGGTTAAAATGTTATGTATCGTACGACTATGATTGGATAAACCTACAAGACTATACATATTTAATAGAATTTTGAAGTGTTAGAGTGTTTGGGTTGAGTTGTATTAAATTTTTCATCGCAATAATAGTAATATGAAGCTCACATTTAACAGCGAAAGCTTCATCTCAATTAGTAAATTCGGCAAAAAATTTACCGTTTTTTTTATCGGAGTTCGTTTTTATTAAAAAAAACTTCAAAACATCATAATAAAATATTATTATTATCGTGAAGATTTCATGATGTTTAAATTATTATTTAATAATTATTAATCATAAATAAAAAAAAAAGTACTAAAAAAACCAATTTATTTTCAATAATAAGCCATTGCCATGCCCTCAAAAAGAGTGCTTAGATTTTTTTAATTTGTTTTGTGACTTTTATAAAATAATACAATAACAAAGGCTTATCCAGAGTGTGTTATTTTATAAGAGAATCTTTAGGGGATCACGTCAAATTTGCCTCCTTCCAATACAAACATGTCTAGAGAATGTGAGAGTTTTCCCATTAACAAAATTTCATAATCACTAATAAATGATTAAGACTTTATTATCAATTGATAAGCCAATAAGATTGGCACAAATAATGGTATCCTATGATGTTGATTCCCCCTCCCTTTAAACATTAGACACCCTGGCAATTTGGTGGGTATCCGATTCTATTCCCTTAAACTACTTTTAATATCAATGGTTGAGAATTCTTGATCAGAGACCCAACTAATGGTGGGTTTAATTATGAATTAAAATGCAATTTATTGACACATAGCCTTCTAAATAATGCTCCTTACTTAGAACAATGATAAAATTAGTAGTTTGGTTTTATAACTAACATAAAAGAATTTGTAGGTTAGAAATAAAACATTCAAGACACGATTTAAGCAACCCCATGATAAATGTCAAGTTGTCAAGTATATTTAGATATGATAATTTATGTAATCGTGTTGTGCTCATGTTGGACTCGTTTAATAATCGTATCAAATTTATCAAATGCGTTTATAAGACACGTTGACAGAATTAATAAATGGATCATTTTTGTGTTTGACATGATTAAGACACGATTAATACCATAAAGAAACTGATGCTCAACTAAAAATTTATCGTAAACGAGTAGTCGTGTTATATTAACAAAATTACACTAATATTATTTGTGTCACAAATGAATAAATATATAATCGTATCATAAATATGTGTTCATTTATATTGACATGATTATATTAATATAATCTGTGATATAAATAGGTAAACATATTTAGATGATATAACACGGATATGACATAATTAATAAACATGTTAACTTGATATGATATGATTATTAATCATGTCAATTTTATAAACCCAAATACAAAAAATCTTGCCATTTATCTATATTATCACCTCTAGGTAGGCTATCAGCATCTTTTAAGTTTTAACACATTTATTCTTCTTCTTCTTTTTTTCACACTTTTAATTTCGTTTAGTAAAATCCCAACAAAGTGGGTAACAATATAAAGTGTCATCATTTGTTCACTTTATATGAAGTCAACCTCCAAAAACTAACACTTCAATAATTTATTAAGAAATACAACATGGTGGTTAGTTGTTACTAATTTGCCTTCAATGTGCCATCTGCCTTTTTTTTTTTTTTTTTTTTTTTTTTTGACACAATGAAATATATTAAGCATCATAAAGTAGAGGAATGACAACAAAGAGATGCTACTTGCTAGCTAGATGCAAATCCAAAAGAATGTAGAGGAAGACGGCTCCAAATTTTACTTGTATTAATTTAATATTATAATATGCTTATAATTGATAATTATATTAAATATTTAATTATTTTTTTTAAAATTTTATGGATAAATATTTAATTTATATCAAATATCTCTTCGCCGAAATTACCCAGATGGTGTCCTCGTGATATGCGTGGGTCAGCAAAATGACCCGACCCGCCAAATGCACCCCCACAAGACACAACACATTCTATAGTAATTAGCAATAAATAGCTTCATCGATTGATTAATTCCAACAAGAAATGGGTCCCTAGAAATCAAATTTCTACAACATTAGCTGTACATGAGTTGCAGCAATGTTTATGAAAGAAACCAAACCGTTGTATCTGGGTCCTGAGCCAATGAGAGCAAGTAGCCACAACTACTGAAATCCAATTTGTATTTTTGAGTACCTGCTCTCTGTGGCTCTATCCTAATCAGCTTTCTATTATTATTACTGCGACTCAACTCAAAATTCGGAACTTGTTAACTCACCTCGTATTGGGTTGGCCTTGGCCATAACTTAAGAGGGATGGAAACGACGTTGTTTGATTATGTGCATCGGTGAAAGCTTCATAACAATAATGTTGCTACGATTTTTTTTTTTAATTTATATATATATATATATATATATATATATAATGTTAAATACTATATAATTGATCATCTTATTAAACCCATATGGATGGTACAATAATGCATATGTGGTCCTGCTTGCTTTCTATATAAATTTTGATAATGAACCTTTTATTTTTGTCATTCCACTACTTTTTTCTCTAGTTATAAGGATGGAAATGATTGTTGTTGACAAATGATTATTTGTAAGAAGTGCTTATTTGTAATTAGCAGTACAGAGAAATGAAAAGCTAATTATCTACGAAAACAAAATCTAAGTCAGTTAACTACTAAATTAATTCGAGATAATTGCAAATTAATATTTTTATTGGCCCAGTTCATTGGTTAAAATAATTGAAGATGGCTTTGGCTGCTGAGCTGGAAAACGAAAGCCGTGCCAGTAACGTGGGTCCCAAAATAAGTGATGACACGTGGGTAATTTGCAGACGTTGTCAGGAGAGTTGTATTTGTGTGTGTGTAAGCAGGAGATTATAGGTAGTATCTGTTTGTAAAGGGCTTGAAAGGTGGGCCTATGGGCCTTAGCAGTTGGGATGGGGGGCAAAGGAAAATGAGTTGGGGGACCCTTCAACACAAACCCATGTGGCACATTCACGTGAAACAATCAATGTGGGCGAACGAAAATAAATAAAACCAATTCTTTTAATTATTATCCATTTAAGAAACAGAGATTTTAAAAAACTCGTTAGAAATGGAAACTCGAAATTAACCAAATTTGTATATGAACTTAAGGATTATTGTCACAATGGAATGATCACATTCTGAACAATTAAGTGTGCTAAAATTAATTAATTAATGAATCAAGTATGTCAATCTTGCTTTGCATAGTCACATACTCACATTAATGAGAGAACTGTAGATTAATATAATAACCATAACTAATTTTTTAGAGATAAGCAGGGCAAATTCGTAATTTCCAAGTGATTATAAATAAATACAACCGGATAGTTTTTCTTCACTTCATTTAACTTTGAGGTAATTTGCTGGTGTCAGGAAAAAGAATATTTGGAATTTGGTGGCGTAGATATAAAATATTTAATGCATATCCTATTTATTAATAAATTGTGTTATTTTGAATAAAAAAAGTGTCATTTTTATATGAATAAATAATACTAATAATTACACTGTTTTTTTTATGAGAGAAATCAAATTATTGAATTGTTAAAAAAAAAATGTTAAGAAATAAAAATTAATGTATTTTTTTGGAAATATAATAGGGTTTTTAACCGGAGTAAGCTTACTTTATCCTTAATAAAACTACACCTCAATTATATTACCTTTTTATCCTTTCTAAAAATACATGTCAATTGTCAAGCTCATTTATAATCGGTCTTATAGGCCACATAGCTTAGAGGAGACAGAGAATCAAAATGGTGAGGTACCAGCTATGAAGTTGAATGATCAAAGCTTTGTGAGGTCAAAGCTGGCACATTTTTTTTTAAAAAAAAATTATTTTATTTTAGGGCTTTTTCCTCTCCACAATCTTCCCCTTATTTAAACAGATTTTAATTAAATCATTCAACCCTGCCCAGCTCTCTCTTAATTCTCCTCCCATTTTCCTCTCATCCCTTTGATAACAAATCAGAAAAATAACACTGCATATGTTTTGAGTTTCAATTTTCAACAAACATGGCTATTACTATTAGTCCTTCTTTAACTTGCACTGATCAAAAGAAACACTGGTGGCTTAGCAACAGAAAGGTGAAGCATTTTGGCCTTTGATTTAATTAGATTCTTTTATCAATACATATTTTTCTTTTTCATTTTCTTGTTATTTTTGTTATTTATGTGTCGTTGTTTTATTGTTCAATGCAGATTGTAGATAAGTACATTGAAGATGCGAGGACTCTCATTGCGACTCAAAAACATAGCGAGATCGCTTCGGCTCTGAATCTTCTTGACGCGGCTCTTGCGCTCTCGCCTCGCTTTGAACTCGCTCTTGAACTCAGAGCGAGATCTTTGCTTTATCTTAGACGATTCAAGGACGTTGCTGATATGCTTCAAGATTACATTCCTAGCCTTAAAATCTTTAACGATGACTCCACTTCGGTTTCCTCTGATGGCTCGTCTCAACAACTTTCCAGAGAGCGAGTCAGACTTTTGCATTCTAGTGGTGCCTCGTCTGATGACTCACTGGGTCGGGATCCATCTTTTAAGTGTTTCTCTGTCTCGGACTTGAAGAAGAAAGTCATGGCCGGACTCTGTAAAAATTGCGATAAAGAAGGGCATTGGAGGTAATTTCTGCTATTGGATTCTTAAATAATTTATTTTTAATGTTTTCCTCGAGGGTCAACATTTAATGATGCCATTTTTACATTTAGATCGATTTCAATTTTCAACTTTTAGTTTTGACCCTAAGCTCACAGTAGTCACAAAATAAGATTTGGATTTGGTATGAAATTTAATTTTTCATAAATTATGATCTGTATATATTAAATAATAATTTATATATAATTTAAATTTAAATTATACATTATTAATATGCGTAATTGGAAAATTAAACACAGTTTAATTATCCAAATTTAACTAAATATAGGCGGTTATTTTTGCTCAAGGAATTTATGTCATACCAGTAGCCAATTCAAAAGTTGAAAATCCATAAAAAAAATTAAATATTTTAAAACAATATTTTATAAGATCATTTTTCAATTCAAAGAGGGGTGATTTGACATGACAACTGATTTAGGTTAGGCAGCTTTGCAGAAATACTAACATCCAACAAATAATATTTTAAGATTTGTAGGGTAGTTTGGTAATTACAGCAATTAATTCCGAGTTAGAGTGCGTGTAATCAATCAAAAACCAAACTCGTTTGACTAACTCAACAAAATTGCAGGTATTTGGTTTTAGGCCAAGCGTGTTGCCACCTCGGTTTGATGGAGGACGCTATGGTCCTTCTCCAAACCGGAAAACGCCTAGCCACCGCTGCATTCCGCCGCGAGAGCATATCGTTATCCGACGACAGCTTTCCCTTTTCCCAAGTTTCGTTATCAAACTCTTCAACCAATCACCAGACGCCACCTGTCACTCCTCCCCGCGCATTATCCGAGTCAGAGAGCGTATCCCATTTGCTCTCCCATATAAAGCTCCTCCTTCGACGTCGTACCGCAGCCATCGCCGCACTAGACGCCGGTCTCTACTCAGAGTCCATCCGTCACTTCTCTAAAATCGTCGACGGCCGTCGAGGGGCCCCACAAGGATTCTTGGCTGAATGCTACAAGCACAGAGCTTTTGCTTATAAATCCTCTGGAAGGATCGCGGAATCAATCGCTGATTGTAACAAGACGCTGGCTCTTGAACCCAGTTGCATTCAAGCACTTGATACAAGAGCCTCGCTTCTTGAAACAATACGTTGCTTGCCGGATTCTTTACATGACTTAGAACATTTGAAACTCTTGTACAACGCAATCTTGAGAGACAGAAAGTTACCGGGCCCTGTTTGGAAGAGACACAACGTAAGTTATAGTGAGATTCCGGGAAAATTATGTGCATTAACGACCAAGATTCAAGTATTGAAGCAGAGGGTTGCTTCTGGGGAGACCGGAAATGTTGATTATTATGGTTTGATTGGATTAAGAAGAGGGTGTTCGCGATCTGAATTAGAGAGGGCGTATTTGTTGCTGTCTTTAAGACACAAGCCGGATAAGGCTACTGGTTTCGTTGAAAGGTGTGAGTTTGCAGATGAGCGTGATCTTGATTCTGTTAGAGATAGAGCTAAAATGTCGGCGTCGTTGCTGTATAGATTGTTGCAGAAGGGTTATTCAAGTGTTATGGGTAATATTGTGGATGAAGAAGCAGCAGAGAAGCAGAGAAAGAAGGCAGCTGCTGCTTTGCAAGCGGCAGCCATTCAAGTGCAGCAGCTAAAATCACAAACACAAACACAAAATTCAATTTTGGAACCAGAGGTGAATCAATCCACATCAGTTACATTATTGGAAAACAAAGGATCAGCTTCTACAAATGGTTCTAATGTTTATCAAGGTGTTTTTTGCAGAGACATTACTGCTGTTGGGAATTTGTTATCACAAGCTGGGTTTAATCGTCCACTTTCAATGAAGTATGAAGCACTGAGCTGCTAAATTTTTACTGGGAAATTTCGGAACGGAAGTTCTTGAGATGTTACCGGCATTAGAATCTCTTGTTCATTTGCTCTGGTCTGTACAAAAAGATAAAATTACTTTACAAAGTTAAAAAGATTGCCGGGAAATTTTGTTTCTTCATTATCTACTTTTTTTCAGTATCGAATTTTCCTATTTTCTTATTCGTATTTTTAAAAGCATTTTAGTCCAAATTTGGTGTAAATTTTCATGAAATATCGCTTTCAGTTACCTGGGCCGCATAAAATTAGGTCGGGTAATCTACGTAGTGTATCACTGTTGGTGCACAGACGTAGAGCAGCTTTGCTTTTGGCTTCTCTTCCATGTCTTATTTTTCACTGTGTAGTTAGCGTAATATTATCTAATGACTTAACACATCTGACATTCCACTAGATTTCATTTATTTGCTACTTACTTCCACTCAATCTTTTGATTCATCCAGTCTCAAAAGTAGTGTGATTATTATGGACGTGGCCAAATCCAACTGGGGGCAAAACTGTAAAAGGACACCAATTTCTAGTCACTCAATTCGAGGTGAAAAGTGTAAAGCCAGGTCTGCCTAAGCGCAACAAAAGAAAGGGTCTAATCAAATACTCCCACAATACAAAGAAAAATAAATGCATTTTGGAAAGGTTATGTCAAATCAAGCAACAGTCTTTTTTTTTTTTTTTTGGGGCTTTGCCACACAAGCCATTTTTCTGAACATAAATGATGTTTCGTGAACAAGATTAAAGTGTTTGCCCTGTTGAGTTATTACAATAAATGAACTTTAACTATTGGTTGTTGAATGAGATTAAGGTTTTTCAATTCATTGGACCTAATTGCTTCTGTACAAGCAAAAACAAAAAAAAAATTTAAAAATCTTCCGCTCAATGCTCAATAACTTATGGCAACAAATGGTGAAAGGGTTGCTGCCAAAATTGATTTTGGTAGCTATACTACCCAAGAATATATTATTACATCTTTATGCATAGCTTTGAAATTTAATGTTTTGAATGAAATATTCATATTGGATGGCTTTGTCAATCACTACTTGAGATTTTTGTTCTGTTGTTTAATTTGGAGACAAGTAATAGCCCACACAACTGTCATGTGAAGCAATTCCTTGCTTTTAATTTGCATTTAGTTTTATAATATCTCCTTGAATTTTTTAAATTGTTGAAAATTTCACCGTCAATCCGTCCCTTCCGGGTTTAAGCGGATTAGATAAAGTCTCTGATTGTCCCAGACTTTTACAAGAAACGCATTCCCTGAATTCGAACTCAAAACCTGAATGTCAGACTTTAAACGCTACACCACCGAATCACGCCACTTGAGGACTAATATGTTCATGAATGATACCACCAATTTGCATGATTTGTTTTTATATTATAACATTTAAAATTGATGGGTTCATAGATCTTGATTTCATAAACTAATATCATTTTGTTAACTTTTATAAAGGGGTTCCTAACTAACCCATCCAAACTCTCTCTTTTCTTCAAAGAAAATTGAGACTTTTTATGCTTACAAATTGACATTACCCTCTTCTGCTACTCAGTTTCCTTTTCCTTTTTTTTTTTTTTTTGGCCATTCTTTAACTTCAAGAATATGTTAAAAAAATAACATTATAATAAGTTAACATCACTCAATGAAAATGAAAAATTGAAAATGCAACACGCATGTATCATCATGACATGAAAAAAAAATGTATCATAATGACAGCCCATTTTGATGCTAGCTTCCACTGTCCATGTCTCATTATTATTAGGAGAAAATATATCATATAACAGAGGTATCACGTTATTTATATAACAATCTAATAATTCATTATTACGTGTGTTAAAATATTAAAAATAACTAAAAAGATGAATATTAAATCATACATGTCATTTACTAATTTGTTGATGATACCACATCACTCATGCCTCCGTTGCACCAAAAAATTACTCAATTATTAGATGTAGAGCTTCCCTAAAATAAAAGGGTGCCATATATAGCTTTATGAATATCTGCAAAACTTATCTTTTTCCTTAATAAGATATGATCATATAATGAGTATTTAAGTATAAAATCAGTATTTTAGCCTTATACATTATTTTAAATTTATAATTTAAATTCTAGAGTTCAAATCCTCACTCTACCCTTTCTCATTGAATGATATTATGTGATTACAGTTGATTTTTTTGAACTATATTTATATTCCAATATTAAAACGACATAGCTGTAACTGGATCTGTGGTATAATAATTAATTACTTACAGAGTGACCATACATGCACCACGAACGCATTTTAGCTAAAATTACTAGAATTAAACCAAATGAGTTTTTTTTTTTTTTTTCAAAAATACGTATTGCACTTGCACGTCTTAATTTCTCTCCGCTTAAATTCGAAAGGGGTGATTTGATGATGAAATTTACAACGATTTCAAAAATAATAAAAAAAAAAGTCTTGATCTCTCTCTTTTTAAACAATAACTTTTTTTAAAGGTATAAACGAGAACCGATTATATCTATTTGTAATTCTGGATTGCTCATTGCTCCTCTGACAAGAAAACGATTTATTTTATAATATAATGTTTTTTGAAAGCATATTGTATTAACTTATGGCGAACGAAAGGGGATTTGCACAAATTCTCACAATAGGGCCAATTTTTAAAACACTGTCAGAATGATTGTGAGCATCTCTAAGCACATTTGTTTAAAAAAACTCTAATGACATGCAAGTTGCACAAGAGAATTCACATAATCCTCAAGTGATGTAATGTGATGGGATGGGATATTTTTGTGTTTTGATTTAAAAAAAGAGACGAGACGAAATGAGATAATAATTGAGACGAAATTTTAATAAAATGGAATTAGATTATTTAAATTAGTCAGATTTTAATATGACTAGATTATATTTTATCCCGATCAAAAGAGAAATGAGATCGTAATAATTTATTATCTTATTTTATATATAAAAAGAGATTGTAATTGATAAATACCGACTTGTCCAGTGCCATCTCATTGCCAACCGGCCCAACCCTACCTCAGGAGTTGCCTCGCATTCAAGAGCAAAGAAGGTGGGTAAAAAGGGTAATTTTGGGGTGAAAGTGAGAATAAGATAAAGAACAGGGGGGGTGAGAAAAGTGACACGTGATGTTTGAATGTTGGGAACATTGGAAAGAGGAGAAGTCGTGGCCAGATATGATGATGTCAGTGGGAGCATGTGATGGAATCATGTGGCTAATATTAGCTCTGTTGCTTTTTATTGGAATGGTTCATTTTTTATAGGCTTAATTGCTCATCGTGTGGGATCATGATGCTGGTTCAAGAATCTGACAAAAACCCTTTTCACATCATCTGTTATTTATATTCTCTCTTTCTTTGGAGTAATAAAACATAAAGGAAAAGGACCAATAAATAACATGTGTGTTTATTTTCCTTTGTTTTTGAGTGGTTGAGATTCAATTTTTGTTATCCAGATCTGACCCTACGTTTGACAATTATCAAATAAAACCAAATTTTGAATCATTCTCTTATGGGTAATTTAATTTTACTTTCATTTAACTAAGTGCTTTTTATGTACTAATACTAAGAGTCTTAACTGAGTTTAGTGAATATTTGTAATTAAATTCTCGTGGTGATAGGAAGCAGCAGCATCGTTATGCTGTCAAGCCCAATCATTTGCCATTCTTTGCTGACCAAGCCCATTGTACGATAAGGAGTTTTGTGGATTGGGCCTTTGATGCGTTACCAATACCATGCCTGTTACTTCGGCGCTCGATAAGTTGAAGATCATGAATATTTATGCTAAGAAGAAAAGAAAATCTTACCAATGCCATAACAAGATGTAGGTTATTTGGATGTGCAAGCTTGGAGTAAGTTTGGCCATATAAATT
>SKCR01047543.1:0-68618 GCA_019454045.1 Zanthoxylum bungeanum
ATTGGTAGTACTAGCTTTAGCATTGCTTGTTGTGTTAGATCGTATAGTTTTAACACTTCGCAAGGAACAATAAACAAGAGTTTGAAATATCAAATCTGATGTGATTGTTAAGCCTGATAATGGCAGATGAGTATTTGACTAAGAACAATACTGAAAAATAACAAGAAATCCCCACAAGCATGACCGCTCAGATTCCCCTTACAAATAAAATGACTATTGCACTGCATGCCTTTATTTCTCATCTTCTCCCCCTAATATAGTGGTATCATCCTCTTTGTTGTAACCAACTCTTGCCACATCATCTCCCAAATCAGCACCCAAATCTCCTGTTACAGAAAACATCACGCCCTTTTTCCCAGGTGGTCCCCTCTTCATTCTCCTCTCATAAACTAGCAAGCGTGAAGGCCTCTCCCTTAATGGCTCTGTTGGACTGTGGCCTCCCCTGACAACTTCCCCAGGCCCAACTGCACCCATTGAATTATTGTAGTCCCTAACAACTCCTCCCTCTCCATCAAAGGACTTGTCCTCAAGTCCAAATTTTAGGAATTGTTGATGAATGTCTTCACAGTCCTTCCATGTCGCATCCTCCAAAGGTTGGTATTTCCATTTGATAAACCATTGATTGACTCGATGCCCCTTCATGTCTTTAACTCTGTGCGCTAAAATTACTTCCGGATCAACTGATTTACTGCATTCACCCTCCATCAAAGCCGGTAAGCTGGACTGCACAAAATTTATCCCCACAGCCTTCTTCAGCTGAAAGGCATGGAAAATCAGATGTATTTTGGACTCCCGTGGGAGCAGCAGCTTATAAGCAACCGGTCATACTTTCTCTAAGATTTGAAATGGCCTGTAGTATCTAGCAGCCAGCTTCGTATTTACTCGCCGTGTTGTCTATGAGGTCTCAGTTTAAGATAGACTTACTCCCCCTCCGTGAACGACATAACCTTCCGATGAACATTTGCATGTACTGACAAACAATATATCTTCTATCTAGCGGAATACCAAACACTAAAGAACCCATATCCCATATATTTAAAAGGTTGACCGTATCAATGTGGCATTTGCGAGGTAAAAGATAAACTGAACAATTTCAGTAAAAAACTTGCATATCAAAGCCTAACTCAACATTCTTAAAGAGTTGAAAAAAATCAATTTTGGTATAGAAAACTGAGGAAAAGTTTTGAGACTCAAATGAATGAAACTTTGCGTTGTTTACGATTTAAAAACTAAAAAAATGTTATATAATTTTACACATGCCGTAGATAAAATCCTTAAGAATTGAAAAGCAAAGCTAATGAATAATAATAATAAGATAATTATTTAAATTATAATAAGTGGGAGAGGGTTCAGTTCAATGAAATTGGTAGTATTAGCTTTAGACTTGCTTGTTGTTGTTGGGGCAGTTGTGGAACCCTTAGGGTCGGATCGGTGCCCCGGGTAGCGGAAATGAGTCTAATCTATGGATATCAAGTATGGGTGTAATTTTAAATTATTTAATGAAATAATATATTCCATTACGAGTGTATAGGAAAAAACCCGGGACTGAATCGGAGTCCGGAAACTCCAAAACGAGAAAAAACAAAAACACAGCGCGGGCAGCGCGTACGCGCACGCGCACTGTAGCGCCCAAACAGCCCTTTGTTGTGTGTTTTTTTTTTATTTCTTTCTCTCATTTCAGCTCACTTTCCAGTGAGCTGAAAGATTTAGGTGTATTTTACCCTAATCACTTCCAGCTCTCCCTAAACACTTCAAAAATACCCAAAATTAATTTTTAATTTCAAAACCAACATTAACACATGTTATAGAATAAAAATCAAGTTTTTCAAAATATCAAATATTTTTACAAAAACATAAATTTATTCTAAATACGCATTTGCGTAAATTTTGAATCCATTACACAAACCAAATTAGAATCCCAATAAGAAATGTCTCGTGAACAATTCTAGGTTACTCAAAGGTGGTCAAGTGATTCTAGAATGGTAGCCATAACTCTAAGGTTTAATCAAGAGTTCCAAACTTTAATTAATTGTTTCATGTCCAACATGAACATCTTTGACCTAATTACAAGCATGTTGTGTTTATACTTCCAAAGCATCCTAACACAATTTATTAGCCTTATTTCAACATTAAGTTATGTGATCATGCATCTAATACATAAATAAACATAGCTTAGGAGAAGATCAAACATTACATAGTAAGCTTGATGCAAGATCCAATCTACTTCTCCTTTGTTGAAATCGTCGGAGAACCTCCAAGGTGTGCAAGCTTGACTTCAAGATCCAATCTTGTTTCCAATGCTTCCAAGCTTCACTTCAAGATCCAATTTTGATTTCTCCTAGATGAAATGTTGTAGATACCTCACAAGATTCTCTAAACACTTCTCTAACTTAGGCTAATCTCTCAATAATTTACTTATGCTTGTATTTGAGCTTGTAATTAAAACCTTCCTAAAGCTTGCTATTTATAGCAAAATTTAAGTAATTTTTAATTAATAAAAGTTGTAATCAACTTTTAAGTGGGCTTAATCTAATTTGTCCAAATATGTATAATTAAGTGTGACTAATCTCCATTGTCTCCCACTTTAATTTAATCCAATTAAATCAAGCCAAGGATTGGGAAATGGATTAGTTAAATGTTTGTCACATTGATTTAATCCAATTAAATCAAGCCAAAACCACATATTATTACATACTTACAATTACCATAATATCCTCAAATGGTAGAGATAATTATGATTTTACAATTAAGCCTTTGTGTAATTATTGAATTAATCCAATTAATCCAATTAGGTCAAAGTAAATAATCAATGTTATCCAATAACACTTGATTATCTTAGTTGATAATTATAACTCACATGGATACCTAAACCCCTTATGGTACACATATGGGCCGACAGATCGTATCTTGCTTCGCACTTGATTACTGAGTGCATCGGTCCACACCCAACGAACATCTAGAGGTCAGACCATGAAAGGTTTCTGACATACATGGCATCAAAGTGTGAATGATCTCACACAAAATCAATGTTATCATATAGTCAAATGATTACATATGCTACTCGACTCGAGGAGATTCCTATTGACGGTGGTGTGTACTTCCAACTATTAGGAATCACCTGTGAGTCATTCAGTATTCGCTCCAACGAATACCCACATGTCTATACGAGTTTCCAAAACTCATGGTACATCGCGTTAAACCATTGGAACTCCAATTCCAATATACGATATGTGCTAGTCTTCTAGGTTATAGGAATTCGATCGTATTCCAAAGCCAACGACAAGAAATATTTACTTTAAGAATAGTTTACACCTATTGTCAAGACTATTCTATGGTCGATGTCATTCTTAGCATATCTATACATCAATTTAATACGCATAATGACAATACCATTAATGAGGTATGAAATGAAAAATGTAGTTATTTTATTAATAAATAATAAAATATACAAATCGGATTGGCACTCCAAACACCAACTCCATCACCTCCATGGTAGAACAAACCTATCAAAGACTTCTAGGAAGTCTGGGAATATTAAAATGATAAATATGAAGAAGAACTCCAAGAAAGAAACTTCAAGACCGCGTGTAGCTCGTGATATATGTATACATTACCAGAAGTATGGACACTGGAAACGTGATTGTCTAGAGCTGAAAGGAAAAACAAGAATCCTAAGTACGCTTTGTATTTTTTTATTATTGACATCTCATTAGTCTTAGATGTAAATAGTAGTTGGGTGTTAGACAGTTGTAGTCCTACTCATATTTGCAACTTCATGCAAGTTATGAGGGTTGAAAGAAGGCTGAACAAATGGGAGATTTAGCTTAGAGTTGGAAATGACGAGATATTGGATGTCAAGACCATAAGAACATTTGTTCTAAATCTTCATAATAGATGTAAATTAATTTTACATGACTGTTATTATGTACCATCTCTTATCAGACAGATAATATCGTTACCGATATTGGATAAAGATGGATATAAAATAAACATTAAAGATAATGTTTTGTGTTTATATGATAAAGATTACTATTTGATATGTGAATGTTCTTTATCTAACGGTCATTATGTTTTGGAAACATATCGAGATATCTTTAATATATAGGAAAATATAAATAAAAGATCTAAATTAAATAATACTGAATTATGACATATGAGATTGGGCCACATAAATTTTAGACATCTTTCAAAATTGGTTAGGGGTGGTTTGATTGAAGATCTTACCTTAGATCATTATCCGATTTGTGATTCATGTATCTAATGGAAAATGACAAAGGCCTTATTTCTTGGTGTTCGACACCGTGCCGAAGATTTATTGGAGCTAGTACAGAGTGATGTATGTGGTCAATTAAATCATGTCGCTCATTATAGTTCAAATTACTTCGTGACTTTCACTGATGATAAGTCAAGATATGGATATGTCTATATGATGAAACATAAATCGAAAATATTTGAAAAGATCAAAATATTTCGAAATGAAGTAGAAAACAAACCGGGAAATTCATCAAGTACTTTCGATCAAATTGAGGTGGTGAATTCGTGAGCGAGAATTCAGAAGTTATTTAAGGGAGAATGTGATTCTCGCCCAATATAGCCCACCAGGAACTCCTCAATACAATGGTGTGTCTGAGCGGAGAAATCGTAATTTATTGGATATGGTGCGATCTATGATAAGCTATACAAATCTTTCTTATTACCTTTGGGGTTATACTTTGCTTACTGCTGCCCACATACTTAACAGAGTTCCATCGAAAGCTGTTTCTATGACCCCATATCAGATATGGTACGATAGAAATCTAAGTCTTAGATATTTAAAGATTTGGCATTGTCCTACATACGTTAGAGTTATACAACGAGAAAAACTAGCACCCATGGGGTATAAATATATGTTCGTTGGATATCCTGAAAATTCTTTGGGATATCAATTCTATGATTTTGTGCAACAAAATGTATTTATTGCTCGTTTTGCGACTTTTCTTGAAAATGAATTTTTGAGAGAAAGTGGGAATTGTAGAAAGATTGAACCTAGTGAGTTTGATCTCAACATTAAGGAACCTAGGATGGAAGCAGAGATACAACTAGGTGAAAGATCTACAACACATGTTTTATGTAAGTCAAATAGAATATTAAGGCCTCCTGAGAGACTCTTTTTAACGTCTGATGTGAACCTTGATGTTCTCCTCTTTGAGGAAATGGATCTGACTACTTATAAACAGGCGATATTGGATATCGATTTGAGAAAATGGTAGGAAGTCATGAAATCCGAAATGGATTCTATACATGACAATCAAGTCTAGGACTTGGTTGAACTTCTTAAAGGAGTTAAACCTATTGGTTGTAAATGGGTTTATATAAGGAAGCGAGGGCCCGATGGAAATTGGGAAACCTTTAAGGCCGAATTGGTAGCGAAATGACACACTCAATATCCTGGGATTGATTATGAGGAAAATTTTTCACCAGTAGCCATGCTAAAATCTATTGAGATTTTTTTAACCATTGCTGCATATCACAATAATGTTGATATTAAACTGTATATTTTAGCTAAGAATGCAAAGTAGCGTTTCTGAATGGTTTCTTCATATAAGAGATCTGTTGTGATCTCTTAGTTTGAAGAGTTCGTTCTAAAATGGCCCTAGAATTTGTGTTCTACTAAGATCACAGTTTGATATACTAGCTTATAGAGCCTATTGTAGACTCATGTGAGCCTTCAGGAAATCCGTGTTCTCTAATTTTGATATCAATCAGATTGTCTGATTTTATCAAAGTATAGAGAATGCATATGTGATAGTAGGGTTAGTGGGAGCATATAAATTTCTTTATAGCATTATTTATCCTAATGACATTATCATTATTAATGTAATAATGAGATGTTTATAAGGTAAAAGGTTTACCCAAGTCTTATTTTCTCCGTGAAAGCAGTGAGAGTAGTCTTTGTTATATTTGTTATATAGTTTTATATATGATATGAAACAAGAGACTTGTGATATACTCCCATTAGTCGTGCATTAGATATGATCTAATAAAGGACACAACAAGACTATATGTGTGACAGATAGTATAACTGTTTGACAGTTAGTGTGTCTCTTTTATATAGTATTCATCATTCGTAAAAGATGATTCATTTGTCGAATGAGATATTGATTAGAATGTCTAGTCAATCTTATGAATTATATGATGATGGCGTAATGAATACGATATTATATATGACTAAAAGACATCAATTTAATCTAATTGTTATGAACTATTTTGATACGCTATAAACCATAGGATGTGTCTGAAAAATGTTCTTTGCTATCTTTGAGATATTAAGAACGAGTTTCTTATTCATGAAAAATATAGTCTATAACCATGAGGGTCTGATTAATTTTGAGTCTAATTATGATGATAGACGATCTACGTCATAAAGAGTGAGAGAATATACAGTGGGAGTGTCATAAATGATTCTACTGTGTGAGTGGAATTAGTTGCAACTTATGAAGTATTGACTTATGAAGTTGCAAAGTGACCTTATAAGATTAGAAGTTTTGATATCGATGTTGTGTTTGCGGTTGTCTGCATATTATTTTGGACCTAATCCCTAAATACTTGGACAATTCAGTAGCTATAACATAATATTGACATCACATATGAGTCATATTGATGTATAACTTAGGTTATACAAAATATGAATGATGCCAGTTAAAGAAAACGTTTTGGGTTTGTTAGACAAACTCAATATATTATAGCGGGCTTACTTGTTGTTGCCTACCTCTTGAGTGCTAGGTCAACTCTTGAGGACCGTGCGTATGTAATACATATTTAGATGTGTATATGATACCGTGGATTGACACTAGAGCAAGTGGGAGAAATTGTTAGGGTTGGTGCTCGGAGTGCCAATCCGGATCGAATTTATGTCTGATTCATAAATATGAACAATTCATTTTTCCATAATATTACTTATTTATGGTAGTACTTCTTGCTTTTTATATATATATTCAATCTAATTAATATTAGATTGAAACTAAATATGATTTAGTGATATGTATATATTAGACAAAGACCTGATAATATATAATGTAGTGCACAATTACAAAGTAGTTTGTAATTGACATTGGGAAATGTCACTACTAGAAGTATATTATCAAATAAAGTTCCTGGTCAAGATTTACTAACACAAGTCGGTTAGTAAAATCCGTTGAGATCAGTACACGTCGTATATCGAGACTTGGTTCAATGGTTTATCCCAATGAACCATGAGTTTGGGGAGACTCGTATAGATGTGTATGTGTTTATATTGGATAAACACTGAACGACTCACCGAAGATTTCCTAATAAATAGTACACCAACGTCAATATGAATCTTTTCGGGTCAAGTGAGCATAGTGGTCCTTCGACTTGAGATACCACTGTGGATGTATGAGGTATCCTCCACACTTTGATGGCAGTTACGTCACCGATCTATTTAGATCAGACCTCCACTTGTTCGTTGGGTGTAGACTGATCCTCAGGATATCTTGTACGTACCAAGATAGGATCCGTCAGTTTCGTGTACAGAGCATAGGTATTTAATATGGAATTAGCAATATGTTAAATCCATGGACCTGTGGTACACTGTAGAAGTAAGTTCTAAGTGTTATTAAGAGATTTCTAATAAAATCGTCGACGAGATTATACCTATAGACATTTGACGTTATTATCTATATATCTGGGATAATCCGGATACCTGTGACGGAGGGATTATACGTATACGATGACCTCGACCTGTATGATTCAGCGAGTTTATCCGTGATCATCATAATTTACGGGTGGGTAGATTATGGACACGAAATTGAATTTCGTGACGGATATGCGTGAATCTAGAGAGTCTCACTAATGAAATATACTCGTAGAGCACTAGGGCAACTATTATAAATAATATTGATTATTTATAAATCATTTAACAGGTTAAATGAAAAATGAATGCTTAAAGGGTTACCCGACCATTTTCTAATTAGTGTGTATTTAGAGTAAATACTTGATTTTATTAAATACACATTAATTATTTGTCAAATAAAGTATTTGACATGTGTTCCAAATATATGTATTATGGAATATTTAATGTAAATATGATACATGTATTTAGATATTTGTATTAAGTAATTTTCTAGTTATTTAATTGTTAAATAATTAGAATTATTTAATATGTTTATCTCTATCATAATTATGCTTTTAAATGGCTAATTTTGATTGGTGCACATGTATTTTTGTGTAACACCCCGGTAACCCGACGACTACTAAGTTAGGAATGGTATAATACCTATTTTATGATCATATGAAAGTGTGTATTAGGCTTATGAAATTACTTTAAGCTTATTCGACAAATTCATTGTAGTACCGATACAAAATTCATTTTAAGGTTCAATACGGACAACCTTTAGTATTTAAATCGTAACTTTCACATACGATATCTGATTTCTATGAATTTTATATTGTTGGAAAGCTAAGACCGAGATCTACAACTTTTATGTTTGATATTTCTCCAAATTCGAAACCGAAAGAGATCTAAAATTCAATTTAAATTCGGATGAACTATGCCTAAGGACTAATTTGGGGAGTTTTCAAAGTTTTTAACATTTTCTTCATTTACTCTTTTTACCATCAGCCCCTAGTAGAAAAAGGAACCTTAATCTTCCAATTCTCATTTTTGTTGAGAATAAGAACGTGAGAGATGGAGAGAACTCCATAACCCTCTCCATTTCATCTACCAAAAATCTAGTATTCAAGCTTCAACCATCACATGCAAGCTTGGAAAAGAGAAAAGGGAGCTTAGAATATCATGCTAGTGAAGGAAAAAAATGAAATCAAGGTTAATAGAGCTTGACCCAAATCCTTGATATAATGAATTTTGATGATTTGATGATTATGGTGTGTTGATTGGGTTTGCTTGAGGTTGTTTACATGATTGTTGTGTTTGAAAGTTAATAATTTGAGAAACCCCTAAATTGTGAAAACCCTAAGTGTGAAATTGAGTTGGGGTTTATAAATGATTATGATTTGGTTTTGAGATAGTGTTTAAGATTGGAATTGATGATATGTAATATATTTTTTTTATGGTTGTAGCTTGTGTGATTTGAGGAATGGTGTATGAAGTGAATTGTAATTTCAGACCTGGAAAACAGCATCGTGTCACGACACAAACTCCCCGGTGTCGCGAACATGCTGGAAGGAGAAATGGGTTCTGGATTTGTGCTGGGCTGGGCGCGTCGCGACTCCGAGTGGGTAGAGTCGCGACGCGAGGCACATTTCCAGGATATATTTTCAATCATTCCGATTTTATCCTAAGATGTTTGGGGGAACTCTAAGGGCTTCGTATAGATGTGTAAACGCATGATAAGTCATACCATAAGTATAAACATCAACCATTGATTATATATACTTTTTATTACAATGAAAACTAACGATTTCTTTGGCCTTAGATCATCGGCCAGACACTTGGAGATTACCTACACAACATATCGTACCCGGATTTCCATAGCACTGTGAGTGGATATTTTTCTCTTATCTGGGAGTATTTATTTAAAGTTTTTAATTGTGATTTCTGATATGATTTTGCAGATCATTGATTTATTTGTTTTACTTAAAATGATGATTTCATATGAATGAGATATATGATATGAAAGTGTGACACTTTCTTTTTGTCGCTCAATTGATTCTCCCTAGTAGTGCTTGACACGCTGACTGTTAACTTTGAATGTTTCGTTGGTGTTGGGATCAAGTAACTCAACAGCTCCATATGGTAAAATCTGAGTGATCACAAATAGACCTGACCACCTTGATTTCAACTTTTCAGGGAAAAGTTTCAACCTGGTATTGTATAACAACACCTGCTGCCATGGTTCCAATTATCTGCGCACTATTTTTTTATCATGCCATTTCTTGGTCTTTTCTTTGTATAATCTGGCATTCTCATAAGCCTGTAGGCGAAATTCCTCCAATTCGTTGAGTTGGTATAGTCGATTTTCTTATGCTGCTTGTGGATCAAGATTTAACTTCTTCAGTGCCCAAGTACGCCTTATGTTCAAGCTCCACTGGCAGATGGCACGCTTTTCCAAACACCATTCGACTTGTAAGCTGTCCGATAAGCCCATAATGCGTCATCTAGTTTTGTAGACCAGTCCCTCCTTGTTGATCCAACGGTTCTCTCCAAGATTCTTTGGATCTCCCTGTTTGAAACTTCAACATGTCCATTTGACTGTGGATGGTAGGCAGTGGCAACTTTATGAGTGACTCTGTATTCTGATAGGAGTGAATCGAAGTATCTATTGGAGAATGTGTGCCACCATCACTGATAATCGCCCGAGGTGTTCCAAAGCGAGTGAAATATTCTTTTTAAGGAATTTTATCACCACTTTTGAATCATTTGATGGTAGTGCAATTGCTTCAACCCATTTGGAGACGTAGTCTACTGCAACCAGTATGTACAGGTTTCCGAATGATAGAACAAATGGTCCCATAAAATCAATACCCCATATATCAAATATCTCCACTTCCAGAATGTTTTGAAGAGGTCATTCATTTCTTCTTGAAATATTTCCCGTTCTCTGGCACCTGTCACATTGAAGAGCAAATAAGTAAGCATCTTTAAACAGAGTGGGCCAGAACAAACCTGATTGAAGGATTTTGGCTGCAATTTTATTCCCGCTGAAGTGTCCGCCGTATGATGATGAATGACAATGTTGCAGGACACTATTGACCTCATCCTGTGGAACATAACGTCTCAGTAAATGATCAGCGCGGTGTTTGAACATGTACGACTTATCCCAGACATAATGTTTGACTTCTTTGAAGAACTTCTTTCATTGTTAAGTTGTCTATTCCAACGGCCATTTTCCCGATACTATGTAGTTGACATATTCATCATACCAAGAGACATCATGCTGTTTCATGGCAAACAGCTGTTCATCTGGAAAATTTCCTTTGATTGTCAGTTCATTGCCAGTTGTTTCTCCATTCTCGAGCCTCGATAAATGATCTGCCATTTGATTTTCTGTCCCTTTCCTGTCTCGGATCTCCACGTCAAATTCTTGCAATAGAAGCACCCAACGGATCAATCTAGGT
Organism: Zanthoxylum bungeanum; assembly: GCA_019454045.1. Classification (NCBI taxonomy): domain Eukaryota; kingdom Viridiplantae; phylum Streptophyta; class Magnoliopsida; order Sapindales; family Rutaceae; genus Zanthoxylum; species Zanthoxylum bungeanum. The sequence continues at coordinate 11,077 of SKCR01047543.1, forward strand.
TTGGTATCTTTCTTCACGATCGGGTATTTGATTACTGAATGATCTGTGTAGACCACCACTTTGGGACCCAGCAGATAGAAGCAGAATTCATCAAAAGCGAACACAACTGCGAGCAACTTATTTTTAGTGGTTGTGTAGTTGAGTTGAGCTTCACCGTTCTTGTTGGAATCAGCTCAGTTTTTTCATTTGTGACTACAGTAATTCCTCATTTCTTTGGCACACATTGCATAAGACCCATCAACATGCTGTCAGAGATGGGTAGATGATGCCGGCATCCAACCATTTGATAATTTATTTCTTCACGACCTCCTTCATGATTGGATTTAGTCTCTGTTGATGCTCCACTATAGGTTTGTACTCGTCATTCATCAGAATTTTATGCATGCAAAATGATGGACTAATGCCTCGAATATCTGCTATAGTCCAGTCAATGGCTTTCTTGTGTTCTTGTAACACTCTCAACAACTTTTCTTCCTGTTCCAATGTTAGCAAAGAAGAAATAATCACAGGTAATTCAGAAGAGTTTCCTAAGAATGCATACCTGAGATGGCTCGGTAGTAACTTTAGCTCCAGCAGCAGTGGTTCTTCAATTGAGGGCTTGATTCGCTTATTTTTTGGTAGTTCCAGACTTTCCACTTGTGGTGTTGATTTGAAGCGAAATGGTTTGTCAAGATAGTTGATACATTCCAGAATTTCATCATTTAGCTCATTGTTAGTCGTATTGGTGATGCAAGCTTCAAGTTTATCCATGGGAAGTGGTATTGCATCAATATCCTGGATGGTACTATCTACAACATCAATCCTGAAACATTCCTCTTCATTTTCATCACTCGGAAATTTCATGGCTTTGAAAATATTGAAGGTAACTTCTTGGTCCTGCACTTTCATGGTTAGTTCTCCTTTTTGTACATCAATAACAGTTCGACCTGTAGCCAAGAATGTTCTTCCGATGATGATAGGTACATCTTTATCTTATTCCATGTCAAGGATAATGAAATCTGCTGGGAGAATGAGTTTGTCAACTTTGACTAGCACATCTTCAATTACACCTATCGGAAATACGAGTGTTCTATCAGCAAGTTGCAAAGAGATTGATGTGGGCATTGCTTCTCCAATCTGCAGTTTCCTTTAAATCGAAAAAGGCATCAAATTAACACTTGCACCTAAGTCACATAAAGTCTTACCGATATATTGTTCTCCAATGATGCATGGAACAGTGAAACTGCCAGGATCTTTCAACTTTGGGGGAAGTTTCCTCTGGATGATGGCGTTGCATTCTTTTGTTAATGTTACTGTCTCGTAATCTCCCAATCTCCGTTTTCGTGAAATGATGTCTTTCATGAATTTGACATAACTGGGCATTTCTTCCAACGTTTCTGCAAATGGAATGTTGATATGCAGCTTTTTGAATACCTCCAGGAATCGAGCAAACTGCTTGTCCATTTTACTTTTCTGGAGTCGCTGTGGAAAATGTGGAGGTGAAGTGAGTCTTTCTTGATCTTTTTCCTTTGCTTCTTTTTCCTCCATCTGTGGAACTGCTTCGTTGCTTTCTTTTGAAACTTCCTCAGTGGATGCCTTGATTCCAACATCTTTATTGATTTCAGTACCGCTTTTCAAAGTGATGGCTTGACATTGCTCCTTCCCTATGTTCCTTGGATTTGGTTCTGTGTTGCTAGGAAGGTTACTTGACGGTCTGTAACTCTGAACATTGGCCAGTTGTCCAATTTGATTCTCCAGTGCTTTAAAAGAAGCTGATTGGCTCTGAAACATAGCATCATATTTTTTTAACTGAGCTAGCACTTCTGCTATTCCTGGTTCTTTTTCATGCTCATGGCCTTTGTTTTGTTGTTGGAATCCAGATGGTGGATAGTTCTTTTGCCCTGAATTGTACCTTTCCCAAGCTTCGCAGAGGGATTCTGAGTCTTGTTGCACAAATGATGTGATGTCATTCCTTAGCTTTGTTGTTCTGGCTGGTGGAAAGTACTTGCATGTACTTAATTATAAATTGGTTTTAACCTGACTAAGCATGGATACCGTCTGGTTGGTCGGTTGGTAATTAATTATTAATTTGACTTAATCAGGATACCGCCTATATGGCTGGTTGGTAATTATCACGCAAAGTTAATATATTATATTAAGAGAGATATCTAAAATAGTAGTAATAAAAGTGGATCCTCTAACCCCCCAGTATTTTCTTTTATTGTATTTTTACTTTATTTACTTTCAGCAATTTACTTTTCAGCAATTTACTTTCAGCAATTTACTTTTCAGTAATTTACTTTCAGCAATTTACTTTTCAGCAATTTACTTTTCAGTATTTAATTTCCAGCATTTACTTTATGTCTTTTCTTTTATTTAAGTTTTTACTACTCGTAAATATGTGTCGTAACTAAGCCAATTATCTGGGGTTGTGATGAAATCCAATATCACCGGTTTATAAGGGGTTAAATTACAGTTTGGATAATATAAAGGTTTATTTATTGAGCCTTAATCCTAATTCTTTTTATTAACTGGCCATTAATAAAATTGAACTGGTAAACTTAAAATGAACTTGGAAAAGAGATTTTAGGTTAAAGACCTTAGACTCAATAGCCCACGATATTCCTTGAGGATAGATAACCCTTTAATAGATTTCCTTACATGATAGGATATACCTTTCGGGGGGGGTAGCCATAATTGGAACTTAATCTTAATGAATTCAGATAACTTGGTTAACATATGAATATGATTAATTGGGTTATACTGGGTATTTGTATTTGACCATCGGAGAGGCTTTTACATAATTTCGTGTTCCAGGTTAATAAACCAATATATTACACAAAAGTAAAATAACCACTTCATCTTTTAAAAAGATATTGGAAGAATTCACAACCCTGGATAGTTTTATAAATTTGAATTTTCTTCAATCTACTTTCAAGCAATTTTATTTACTTGTTTTAATTTTTAAAGTCACCACCCAATCAAACAATCAATCCATTTGATACTTGTAAACATATAACTTCATAAATTGATAAAAAAAGGTTTTAAGTCCTCGTGGGATCGATACTTTTTATACTACTTGAACGATACGTGCGCTTGCGTTATACGCGTGTGACAACGCCGGTCAAGTTTTTGATGCCGCTGTCGGGGACTTATTTATCTTTCACTATTAATTTTAAGGTTAGATACCTTTACCTTTACTGTATCTAATTTCTTTTTACTTATTGTTTATATTTCTTGTGTTTCAGGTTCTCAGACACTACATGAGACGAACTAGAAGCTTTGAACTCCGACCGTTTGACCCAGAGATTGAAAGAACCATCAGACAGTTGAGAAGAGAAAGGCGAGAAGGCCAAAAAGTAATTGTTAACATGGAACCTGAACCTTTAGAAGTTGCACCACCAATTCCCATTCGTGACAGAACCATTCCGGTGGTTGACGACTTCATTTCATGTATTGTACTTCCTCCCTTACCAGTAAATACGTGTGACATCAAAACATACATTCAGACGATTCAGCAGTCAGTTCAGTTTGGGGGGAATGCAACTGAGGGTCCTAATGCCCATATCAGCAACTCCCTGAAAGTTTGCGGTACTTTCAACTACAACCGAGCAGCTGAAGAAGCTATGAGATTGTGAGTTTTTCCATATTCTTTGAAAGACAGAGCTAAGGCTTGGTTACATTCATTACCAGGAGGTTTCATCACAACTTGGAACACTCTAGCCACCAAATTCCTTGCAAAGTACTTTCCACAAGCCAGAACTGCAAAGTTGAGGAATGATATCACATCATTTGTGCAACAAGATTCAGAATCCCTCTGCGAAGCTTGGGAAAGATTCAAAGATTTACTCTGGAAATGTCCTCACCATGAGATTGCAAAATGGCTACATGTTCAAACCTTTTACAATGGACTTTCTGGAATAATGAGAACCACAATTGATGCTGCTGCTGGAGGAGCGCTATTGGAAAAATGAGAAGATCAAGCTTGAGACCTAATTGAAGAAATTGCCAATAACAATTCCTTGTGGCCAACAGAAAGGAGATTGATCCAACGAATTACTGAAATTTATGAAGTTGGAGTCAACACAACACTGAATTCCAAGCTGGATATGATTTGCAAAAATCTGGAAACTCTTAATATGAAGGTTAATGATGGATCCACAAGTTCACCATATAGAGGAGCACTAGAACCAGAGCCAAACGAACATAAAGAGACGGTGAATTATGTCAACAATTTCAACAGACAGAGGAACAATCCATATTCCAACACCTACAACCTATGGTGGAGGAATCATCCCAATTTCGCATGGAACAACAATTCAGGGCAAATGAACAATCCACCACCTGGATTCCAACAAAAAAACAAAGGCCAAGAGTATGACAAGGAAACAGGAATAACAGAAGTGCTGACCCACTTGAAAAAAATAGAAGCAAAACACGACTCTCAAGCAGCTAGGTATGATGCTTTGTTTCAATCCCAAACAGCATAATTCAAAGTCAATCTGCTTCTATTAAAGCACTGGAGAATTAAATTGGACAACTGGCCAATGCTCAGAGTTACAGACCGCCAGGTAACCTTCCTAGTAACACTGAACCAAATCTGAGGAACATGGGGAATGAGCAATGTCATGCCATCATATTAAGAAGTGGTACTGAAATTAACAAAAATGTTGGAGTCAAGGAAACTATTGAGGAAGTTCCAAAAGAAAAAAGCGAAGCAGTTCCACAGATGGAGGAAAAAGAAGCAAAGGAAAAAGATCAAGAAAGAATCAATATACCTCCATATTTTCCACAGCGTCTCCAGAAGAATAAACTAGAAAAGTAGTTTTCTTGATTCCTGGAGATCTTCAAAAAGCTGCATATCAACATTCCATTTGCAGAAGCGTTGGAACAAATGTCCAGCTATGTCAAATTCATGAAAGATATTCTTTCACGAAAACAGAGATTGGGAGATTACGAGACAATAGCATTATCAGAAGAATGTAGCACCATCATTCAGAGGAAGCTTCCCCTAAAGTTGAAAGATCCTGGCAGTTTCACTGTTCCTTGCATCATAGGAGAACATGACTTCGGTAAGGCTTTGTGTGATTTAGGTGCAAGTGTTAACTTGATGCCTTTTTCTATCTACAGGAAACTGCAGATTAGAGAAACAATGCCAACCTCAGTCTCTCTACAACTTGCTGATAGAACGCTCATATTTCCGAGAGGTGTAGTTGACGATGTGCTGGTCAAAGTTGACAAATTCATTTTCCCAGCAGATTTTATTATCCTTGATATGGAGGAAGATGAAGATGTGTCGATCATCATCGGGAGACCATTCTTAGCTACCGGTCGAACCATTATTGATGTATAGAAATGAGAACTAACCATGAGGGTACAAGACCAAGAAGTAACATTCAATGTTTTCAAAGCCATGAATTTCCCGAATGACGAGAAAGAGGAATGTTTCAGACTTGATGTGATAAATAGTACCATCCATACCTCCAATGCAATACAAAGTTCTGGTGACAAACTTAAAGCATGTCAATTGCCTGTGGAGCCTGAAGATAAATCGTACTGCGCACTGAAGAAGCCAATTCTTGCACTACAAGCAACATAAGAGAAACAGTTCCACCAGCTCAATGAATTGGAGGAATTTCACATTCAGCCTTTTGAGAATGCCAAATTATACAAAGAAAAGGCCAGAAAGAGACATGATGAGAAGTTAGTGCGCATACAACTGGAACCAGGGCAGAGGGTACTGTTAAACAAGTCAAGCTTGAAAATCTTCCAATGGAAACCAAAATCACGGTGGTCAGGTCCATTCCTAATCACCAAGGTTTTACCATATAAAGCCGTTAAGATATATGATCCCAACTCCAACAAAACATTCAAGGTTAAAAACAAGCGTGTCAAGCACTACTGGGGAGAATCATTTGAGCTACAAAAAGAAAGTGTCACACTTTCAGATCCAGCCTAACGTTTAGGAAATCATGTCTAGCTGACGACATTAAACTTATCGCTAGTTGAGAGGCAACCCATGCAATTTATGTATATATTGTGATTTGGTGTCTTTTAATTTTTGTGTTTAGTTTTTGCAGGTTAAGTCATTTCAAGATGGAGGATGCTCTCGCAAATCTTCACAAGCAATTTCCTTCTCTCCCTCAAAAATCTCTGATGAAAGTCTACAAAGCTCGCTTGGAACGAATGAGACTACTGATGATCAAAGGTATTCCTACTGACATTCGTTGGATTATTGAAGTACGGGTCCGATTGGCTGGTGTGTCTTCTGACTCTTTTATTTCACATTTGTCTGGTTTAGGAAGAAGCACCTATGCTAAAAAGAGAAGAGCTAAAAGAATGGGTGTATGCTATAAATGTGCTCGTATGTTTTGTAATACTCGTTGTCGTTCTTTAGGAATGGTGTCTGATAACCGTCAAGATAAGATTAATTTCATTAGGGATGGATTGAGTAAGAAGTCTTTGGATGACATATCTAAGACTCTTGAGACGCATCCCAGTGGAAATATGTATCATGAAATTCGCATGTTATATACACAATTTCAAAAAGAAAGACAACAATATAGTCTCGGGAATCTGACTCAAAAAGACCATGTTTGCCAATTTATAAGAAAATTAGATGGGAAGCTTGTCCCTGACGCATAAACGTCAATCAAGCCGTAAATTATTGTAAATATTATATCTCTTTGTATTTTCCTAATAATTGTGATTTGTTTTGTTATTTTCTTTTATTTTCTCCGACAGGATCCATGCTACTTGTTGACCTTTCACGATTTACTATTTTGCTACTAATCGTCATTTGGAAGATACTTGTGCTATTATTACTCACTCTTTTCAGGTTCTATAAATTCAACTCATCATTGCACCTTTGAAGGCATCCAGATAAAAATGGAAGCTACTTCAAGAAGACGGGTTGAAAACATATGTGTGTTTTGCGGTACCAGTGTTGGTGTTAAACCAGAATACGTAACAGCGGCACATGAATTGGGTCGAGTCATTGCTGCAATGAATATGCACTTAGTATATGGCGGTGGCAATCTTGGACTAATGAGGATAGTTTCAAAGGTTGTACATGATAGAGGCATTCAAGTCTTGGGAATCATCCCAAAACCTTTGGCAGAGGCGAATCTTATTGGATCATCAAACGGCGAGGAACTAATCGTTCCAGGTATGTCTGAACGACTGGTAGAGATGATTAACCGTGCTGATGCTTTTATTGCTTTGCTAGGAGGCTTGGGCACGATGAAGGAAATTTTTACAGTACTATCTTGGGCAAACTTGAACATACACCAGAAACCGCTTGGACTGTACAATGTTGATGGATTTTATGATTTTCTTTGTGTGTTTCTTGATTATTCTCGGAGAAATGGGTTCGTGTCAAAGCTTGTAAAAGAACTCCTCTTTACTACCAGAACTGCCCCAGATTTAATTGACCAAATCTTAGCCTTTAAACCTCAAATTGACCCCATCATTTCCAAGATTAATTGGTCTGATAATGATCGTGGTAAGAGGCGTCGGATAAATCTGGATCTTAACCTTTAACTTTTCATTTAGATGTAGAATTTCAACTAACCATGTACGGTTTTCTAAACTCATCTTCTACTGTTTAAGAAATTGGGGACAATGTTTCATTTAGGTTTGAGGGAGAAGAATAGTTAAATTGTATCTTCTTTTTATTATTTTATTTTTAGTCAAAATTTTTCGAAAAAGCCAAAACAATTGAAAATTTTTACAAAAACCAAAAAAAATATTTTGTATTTTTGTGTTTTTATTTGATTAATCAGGTGAAATTGGTGTGAGATAACTGTGTAATGAATTTCCATTCCTGAGACGTATCTCAACCTATTTCGGAATAAGTTAATTTTTGTTTATTTCATTTTAAATTATTTAATTTGTGAATTCTCTATAAAACTGACTAAAATGAATCTTCATATGCTCAGTTGACAGGTATTATCAGCATACATGGTAACATACAAACATGAGCTGTAATTGAAAAGTTTGAAATATTCAGTGCTCTAGTTTAATTGGAGAAAGCATATATAAAAAGCGATGGAGTAAAAAAAAACGTCTGAGATCCGATTTATTAAGTCTGTAAGGGTGTTTTAACACCTAGTGCCCTAAAACCAACTGGTTTTGGAGTCACTGGCCCAAAGCTCGCTACATGGATCAAAGTTGTTGCAAATATATATATATATATATATATATATATATATATATATCTGAAGTCTGAGTAATTAAGTCTGTTGGGGTATCTTAACACATAGTGTCTTAAAAGCAACTGGTTTGGGAGTCACTGACCCAAAGCTCGCTACATATATGGAAGATATTGTATATAAAAAAAAAAAAATTATTCCATTGCTTAGAAAATGTGTGAATTTTGATAAAATTTTAGGACAAAAATATTATTCTCTTCTCAACTACACTCGTGACTATTGTGGGAAAAATGAGTTGATTAATATTTTGTTGATGTGTATATGGAGAATGGTAAAAATAATCGGAGAATTTACTTATTCGGTAATTTAAAAAGAAACAAAATAACTATTGACTTGGATTAGAAGTTTCATCTGTTTAGTCACTAACTTCTTTATTCTATTTTCTCTTGTCTTTTTTCTTTTGTGTGCATTAGTTTTATTTTTACTTTTGTAAAACGTTTGTGTGTGTCGTTGCTGTAAGCCCTCACGAGACTACAACTCGTCCATTAGGGACATCTAGGGGTTTAAAGGCTTGTTGCATACGCTAAATGCAACCGTGATCCATACGAAAATGACTTAGTTTAATTTTAATTGTTTCTTGTATTTTATTTTATTATTTTACTCGAGGACTAGCAAAATATTAGGTTTAGGGGTGTGATGAGTGGAAAATATATCAATATTTACCGCCCATTTTACTTAATATTTTGTTTAGTTTCTCGGGTTTGATGAACCTTTTAATGTGTTTTAGTTTATTTTGCAGATAAAATAATATTGAGACTCAATATAATCATTTAGGACGAAATGTGGGTCAAATAAGGGTAAAAATTGGACTTGACATATTAATTTTGGAGATTGGAAACTTGAAAGGGCGTTCTAACGAAGTGCAGTTTCGGAAATTCCAATTTTTTGCAACTGTCTTATTTTAGGCTTAACTTTTTACTCCGATATCAGATTGCACTGATTCAAGTTCTAGATTAAAGAAGACTCAAATATCTACAACTTTGAAGAACAAAATAATTTCGAATTATAAATATTTCATAACGGAAATTGATGAAACATTCGAAAGTGTGTTATGTATAATTATTAAAGTCATTTTCAAAGCAAAAATAAAAAATAATAAAAATAGTCAAGCTCTCACCAAACATGATAGAAATTAATAATGGATTTGGTGGAGCAATTAGTGGAGCAATTAGTGTAAGTGTCCTAGACATTCTTCAGGATCTCTAAGCGTGATTATTGTGTGAATTAATCAAGAAAGTTGCAGAATACTTACATTGATCGGATTTAGGATTTCAAAAATTCCATGGATGTTGAAGCTTCCAAGCTCATGGGTGAGTATCCCTATCACCTTAATTTGACTCCCTTAATGTGCTAGCAAGAATAAAATGGAATAAATTTTATCTCCCTAGGAGAAATAAATTTGCTCAAGAGAGAGGGAAGCAATCGTCCAAAAGAATTAAGGAAGCAAGCAACAATTGCTTTTTCTTTTCATTCGGCCAAGTTGTTATTAGAGAAGGCAAATGCTTCATGCCTAAAATAAAAAGCAAAAGGGTTGCCTTTTGTTTCGGCCAAAAGGAGAAAGGCATAAGCCTTCTGCCAAATTGAAAAAAGAAAATAAAGTGGATTAAATCATATACCATTATGATTCTTCTACACAAGAATCATCTTCGTTTTGAATTAAATCATATACCATTATGATTACATCAAAACGTTGATTCCAAGAACGCAATGCTTGCTTCAATCCATAAATGGATCGATTTATCTTGTAAACCTTGTTTGCATGTTTTGGTAAGACAAAACCGTTAGGCTGTTGTAAACATCCTCCAAAAGGTTTCCGTTAAGGAAAGCGATTTTGACGTCTAGCTGTCATATTTCATAAACGAAATATACAGTTATAGCAAGCATCATCCGAATGGATTTAATCATGGCAACAGGTGAAAAAGTTTTGTCGTAGTCGACACTATGTCTTTGATGATACCCTTTCTATATAAGCCTAGCTTTGTATATTTGTATGTTGTCATCCATGTATGTCTTCCTTGAAAACTCATTTAGTATCATTTGGCACAATGCCTTTTGGTACATCAACCAGTGTCCAAACTTAGTTGGTATACATGGAATCCATTTCGAACTTCATGACACTTTGTCATGAAATGAGTCGATATCTTGTATCACTTCCTCATACGTAGTCGGTTCATGTTCCTTAATAAGATTAATATCTACATGAGGTGAGATCAGAAACCCATACCTCCCAGGTTATTTTCTGACTCTCTCCGACCTACGTGGTTCTTGTGTATTCGAAGATTATTGGTACATTTTTTTCTTTGATGAACTGTTGGTGTTCCGTGAGGACTCGGTGCCTGGAAAAATATTACTCTGATTTTCATTGAGTTTTACTTTCCTCCCACTTACCACTGCATATAGGAATTCCTCTTAGGAAAACCGCATGGAAAGAAACAATTACATTGTTCTCTTGTGAGTTGTATAAGCACTATACTTTGGTTTCCCTATGACAACCTACAAATAGGCACTTATCCGATTTGGGTTCTAGTTTGGTACCATCCAAACATATGCCCAACATTCCCAAATCTTCAAGAATGAGAAACTCGATTTCTTTCCTGTTCATATCTAATATGAAGTATGTCTAACATATTTTAATGGAACTTTATTCAAAATAAATATTGCACTGTTTAATGTGTATCCTCAGAAGGAAATTGGTAGCTCAGAGCGACTCATCATTAACATTACAATGTCCAACAAAGTTCGATTTCTCTGTTCGGACACACCGTCAAATTGAGGTGTCCCGGGAGGAGTCCACTGTGAAAGAATAACATACTCTTTCAAGTAATCTTGAAACTCATATGTTTAAGTATTTTACACTATGGTCCTACCGTAATGTTTTTGATACATTTATCAGTCTATTTTTCTACTTCGTGTCGAAACTTTTTGAATTTATCAAAAGTTATTGACTTGTGTTTCATAAGAAACACATAACCATAACGCGATGCAACATCCGTAAAGGTTATGAAGTATTTGTATCCACTCATAGCCTAGCTAGATATGGGCCCACTTACGTCACCATGAACGAGGGCTAACAAATCAGTGACATTTGCACTCTTACTAAGTAAAATGTGTTTTAGGCACTTTGCCTAATAAACAAGATTCGTAGACATCATTTGAATTATAATCAAATCCGTCCTAGTATCCACTCTTCGAAATTATGGATATACGAGTCTTATTAATGCATCACAGATGACAATGCCACAAATAAGTCTCATTAGAATTACTCAATTTAAGCTATTTGTTTGTTATGTTATATGTTTGAGATTCATTTATATTCAAAATATAAAGACTGTTATTCACATCTAATGTGGATATCTCGATATCATCTTTATAAACAAAACACCCGGTGTTTCGGAATATAAAGGTATACCCACGACGGGTTAAACTAGATACAAAGATAATGTTCCTAGTCAAACTAGATACATTATAACAGTTCCTAATTTGAGTACATGCCCAAATGGCAGTTCCAAAACTTAGGTTTATACGGTTAAAATGGCGACTCGCGTCCCGTTTTTGACTCGAAGGTCGATCTCATCTGAAGCCAGTATCCTGCTTATCAGCAGATCCCGCACATCAGTACATATATTCATGTACCACATCTAATATCAAAAATCTAATTTTAAAACCAGTAGTGAACATGTTTATAACAAACATTCTTGAAGTCGGAACCTTGTCCCGCCTTCACTTCATTCATGTATGCCTTGTCCATACGGCAGTCACACTTCTAGTGACCCCGTTTGCCACATCATAGGCAGATAAATTGGGATATGTTCTTTTAAGAAGGTCTGGCTGTGCATAACAGATTGAGCACTAAAGTTATCATCACAATGAGTCTTCCTAAGCTCATGTTCTACTATTCGCTCAACTACGGGCTCATGCTTGAGAGGTTTCTCTATCAAATAGAATAACTTCTCAGCTACCCGAACTATCGTGAAGTTCTATTCCCAATCTGAAAATTAAAGCCGTTAAAGACATTTTCCCCAGGATTATGTCATTTGACGCTAATCTTTCAGTCATCTTGATTGCTATAGTCAAACTATCCAATCAACGATTTCAGGTACAATTAAATGTAATGATTACTATAGTCTAACTATATAATCAACTACAATTGATCGGTTACGTTCAAATATATTGATTACTATAGTCCAACTATATAACCAACCACAAATGAAGTAGTTTGAATACAGTCCAACTGTTAAATTAAAACAACAATTGAATATTAGTCCAACTAATATATTTATAAATAACTAAAGACGAAAAATGAAATGAGCGCGTATTGGCAAGTATCTAAACGAAATTGAAAATTTAATACTTGCTTCCCACTATTTTTCGGCGAGTCTCTAACCCTCTGTGGAGTACTCGGGAAACCTAGTTTCCTAGTGGGCTAGAATCCCGTTAAATAACACACAACCTTGACTTTGGCCAACAAGTTGTATGAAACTTAACTAGGTAGACCTCTAAGATCAATTAGATCTCATCCAATTCATAGATCTAGTAAGTGGACCTCCAAGTCCGAAACATATATCCAATATATGCCAATATATCCAATATATTGTTAGGGTTGGTGCTCAGAGCGCCAATTCCCGGTTGTATTTCTTTTGAATACTTCTGTAAAACATTATTATTATGAATAATATATGCAGTTTCTATAATATAATCTATCTTTTTATATGGTAAAGACGTAATGACCTTAGAATGATTAGTCATGGTACAGATGCAAAAGCGTCGCAACTGACATTGAGTTGTATCATGACGTTGTCATTCTCAGACAGTTCCTGGTCAAGGTTTACACTACTTGGTCAGTAAAGTAAACCCGTTGAGACCGGTACATGTCGTATACTGGAATATATGATTCCAATGGTTTCTCAATGAACCATTAGTCTTGGAGACTGGTATAGACGTGTAGGTGTTTATAGCGGATAAACACTGAACGACTCACCGAAGATTCTTAATGGATGATACACCAACGTCAATAAGAATCTTGTCGGGTTGAGTACCACTTGTAATTCTTAGACTTGAGATGCCATTGTGGGCACATGAGACATCTTCTACACTTAGATGGCAGTCACGTCACCGATCTATTTAGATCAGACCTTCGCCTGTTTGTTGGGTGTAGATAGATCCTCAGGGTGTCCTATGTGTATCAAGATAAGATCCGTCAGTTCTGTGTAATAGAGCATAGGTAGTCCATATGATTAGCAATCAGATAAAACCATGGGCCCGTGGTAAAGTTTAGAAGCTAGTTCTAAACATTCTTTTAGAGATTGCTAATGGAATAGTCGACTGGATAATCCCCATAGAGATTTGACGTTTACATCTATATCTCTGGGATTTATCCGGATACCTGTGACAGAGGAATTATACATTTGCCATGACCTCGACCTGTATGATTCAGCGAGATTATCCGTGATCGTCATAATTTACGAGTGGATAAATTATGGACACGAAATTGGATTTCGTGACGGATATACCTGAATCTAGAGAGTCTCAATAATGAAAAATACTCGTAGAGCACTAGAGCAACATTAATAAATAATATTGATTATTTTTAAAGTCGTTTAAAGGTTAAACGCAAGATACGTGCTAAAGGGACCCGATAGTCATTTGCTTAATTATTGTGTATTTACATTTAATACTTGATTAATTTAAATACACATTAATTAATAGTCAAATTGAGATATTTGACTAATATCCTAAATGAATATATGTATTTGATATTTAATGTAAATATAATACATATATTTAATATATTTGTAATTAATTAATTAATTAATTATTTAATTGTTAAATGATTAAATTAATTAAAATATAAATATCTTAACTTTGGATATTTGATTAAATGGCTTAGTTGCCTTTGTTGACCAAGTTATAATATCTAATAAAGTGTTTTTGATATTTAATCAACTTGATCAAATTTTTGTGAAATGAAATGAAATTAAAATTGTTAAATATATGCTTGTGAAATTCGGCCATAGGCCTTTTGTGTAATAAGTATATATTGTTTTCATTTCATTTCAATTTCTAACCTAATACACTTTTACAAAAACTCCATTAAAGAAACAAGAGAAGCAAGTGAGGAAGAAAAGAAGAAACTAAAGAAAAAGCTTGGATTTAGTAAGTTTTTCCAACTTACTATTAGATAAGAAAGTGTTCCTTATGATCTAGGCAACATCTTGTGATGTTCTTAAGTTATTCTTTTCTTTATTCTTTGTGTTTTTGATGAATGGAAGTTTGATGGAAGTGTTGAGCATGTATAATGAATGAAGCTTATAACTATTATAGTAATAAATATTCTTTTATGGTTTTGGAAACCTTGTTGCTAATCTAGAGTTGTTGACCCACTCTTAGATGACCTAGATTTGATCTTGAGTTGTTTCATTGTGTTGAGACTTGGATTGGATGGAAGAATGATGATTGAAGTAATTGATTTAACCAATTTGGTCTAATTTGTCCAATTTGAAGAAATTGAAAAATTAGGGTTCATGACCAATTCCAAATTTGGGGCTTTTGATTTATGTGTGTATATGGATGTGTATATGATGCATATAAAGTTTCATGTTGATTGGATTACATCTTGATGTGTTTTGAAGCATGAAATGACAAAGTGCACAAAATGGCACCAAGGTGGTGCATTCGGCCAAATGGGAATTTTTTTGGGTTTTTGGTTGTTTTTGGTGTTTTGATGTTTTGAACATGCTAAGTTCATCTTAGAAATGATTTAGAATCATTAAAAATTGATTAGATCAATTTCGGACTAAAATGGACAAAAATACCAAGTAAGGGTAATTCAGTAAATTCACTTAAATATGATTTATTGAATTTTATTTCATAATTTGATTATTGGAATGTTAAATAAATATGTTTATTTAATTAATCCGAGAAAAATTTTGGAAATCGGAAAATCTGATTTTCCACCGCTTCCGCTGCGTTACTGGATTCAGCCCCTAAAAACCCTACATATATTTCATAACATTTTTCCTCTGAATCAACTAAGCCTTGGCTTTGGCTCAACAAGCTTAATGAAACCAGTTAAGCGTGACCCATTGACAGTGGGAAAGCTTCGTAATCGAGGTCGATGAACAAGAAGTGACCTTGACTTTGGCCAACAAATCACAACTTTCCCATGACGTACGATATGGAACAAAGCTTTCGTGATTCAAACACATCCGCGATGGACAAAGGTCTTGACTTTGGCCAACAAACCAATGCCAATCTTGGATCTTGAGAGAGAATCACTTAATGGAAGGAAAAACGTTTAATATAAAATGAGGGTTTTTGTCGCGATTTGGCAACCAATTTATTATCTTTAATTAGGTATCATGATACACCCTTAAGCATGCATTCTAAAAGCATAATAAGACGCGAAATAAAATTAATAATGATATGCGGATGGATATACGATACAAATTATTCCTAGAACAAATCTCTCATTTTCCTCTCTCCAGCTAGCATTATTCTTACTTCTACCCAATTACATAATACTTTTAAAGAAACCTCATTTACATTGAGGGGAATTGGTGAGAAGAGAAATACAATTAGATAAGAAGATAATAGGCTGGACACGCAGGTCCAATTTAATAAATTCTAAATTTATTACAACAATTTCCAAAATTACCATCGCCCTCCTAATATCCATCTGATATACATTATTCATATAATACATCCGAGTATTCACACAAAGCATGTTATTCAATCAATCTAATCCAATTAATTAATCTTTGATTAATGACCATCCGATGTTCATACAACAATTTGATTTGCGCGAGTCAAACTCGTTTAAGAATAAATACTCAAAGTAAGTATTCTTGAATTATACCGAACTACAATTTCAAATCCAATTTAAATTATATTCAATATTAATTCATATTTAATTCCAAATTAAATAATTACACTTTTAATAGTGCCTTTTGACCTGTGCTTACACACGCGTATAACGCAAGCACACGTATCGTTCAAGTAGTATAAAAAGTATCGATCCCACAATGACTTAATACCTAATCTATTAATTTTATGAGGTCAAATGATTACTAGTATCTAACATGTTGATTGATTGATTTGAAATGATGAAGGTTTTGAATTTAAAAACAAGTAAAAATTGCTCGAATGTAGGTTTAAGAAAATTCAATATTAAAAACTATATAGGGTTGTGATTTCTTCCAATATCATTTTAATGATGAAGTGGTTATTTTATGTTTGTGTAATAAATCGGTTTACTAACCTGGAACACTAAATTATGCAAAAGCCTCTGTCGATGGTCAGACGTAAATATCCAGTTTAACCCAATTGAACCATATGTCTATGTCAACCAAATTATCTGGATTCATTAAGTTTAAGTTCCAATTATGGCTACCCCCGCCCGACAGGTATATGTCTATCCTGTAAGGAAATCTATTAAAGGGTTATCTATCCTCAAGGAAGATCGTGGGCTATTAAGTCTAAGGCTGAAACCTAAAATTCCTTTGTCAAGTTTATTTTAGATTTACCACATCAATCTTATTAGTGGCCAATTAACAAGACGCATTAAGCTTAAGAGTTAATAAGTAAACCTTTAAATTACCCAAACTATAATTTAACCCCTTATAAACCGGTGATATTGGATTTCATCACAACCCCATATAAGTGGCTTAGTTACGACACATATTTACGGGTAGTAAAAAAAAGCTTAAATAAAATAAAAGACATAAAATAAAATACATAAAATTAAATACTGAAAATTAAATGTTGAAAAGTAAATGCTGAAAGTAAATTACTGAAAAGTAAATTGCTGAAAAGTAAATTGCTGAAAAGTAAATTGCTGAAAAGTAAATTGCTGAAAGTAAATTTCTGAAAAGTAAATAAAGTAAAATTACAATAAAAGAAAATACTGAGGTAAAAAGATCCACTTTTATTACTTCTATTTTAGATATCTCCATTAATATAATATATTAACTTTGCATGATAATTACCAACCAGCCATATAGGCGGTATCCAGATTAAGTCAAATTAATAATTAATTATCAACCGACCAATCAGGCGGTATCCAGTTTAGTCAGGATAAAACCAATTTAAATAATTACCAACCGACCAATATGGCGGTATCCTCGTTAAGTCAGGTTTTAACTAGTTTATATATTATAATTAAGGGAGATTAATCTAAATATTAGTAATAAAAGTTTTACCTTTTACCCCAGCAAATGGGAGTTACCTCCTCATTACTGAAAAGTAAAAACTGAAAATTATAGAAAAAAAGTACTGTGCGTAAAAGTAAATTGCGGAAAGTAAAAACTGAAAAGTAAAGAAAAGAAAGTGCGAAAGCGGAAATTAATTACTGAAAGTTGTAAATAAACAAACAAGATACAATCATCTTAGTATTCTTAAGGAATTCCTTAGAAGAAAGTATGAATTTTACAAATGAAATGGATTGGTATTTATAGGCCAAATTTTGCCTCCATCAAATCATCCACCAAATCCATTATTAATTGCTCCACTAATTGCTCTACCAAATCAATTATTAATTGCTCCACTAATTCCTTATCATGTTTGGTGGTGATTTGCTAATTTTTATTATTTATTTATTAATTTATTTTTTGCTTTGAAAATGATTGAAAATGACTTTAATAATTACAAACAACACACTTCTGGATGGTTCATCAATTTCGGGCATTAAATGTTCAGAATTCGAAATTATTTTGTCTTTCAAAGTTGTAGAGCTTTGATTCGTCTTTAATCTGAAACTTGAATCAGCTCAATTCGATATCGGAGTAAAACGTTATGCCCAAAATACGACAGATGCGTAAAATTGGAATTTCCAAAACTGCACTTCGTTAAAAAGCCCTTTCAAGTTTCCAATCTCCAAAATTAATATGTCAAGTCCAATTTTTGCCCTTATTTGACCCACATTTCCTCCTAAATGATTTCATTGTGTCCCAATATTATTTTATCTGCAAAATATACTAAAACACATCAAAACGTTCATCAAACCCGAGAAACTAAACAAAATATTAAGTAAAATGGGCGGTAAATATTGATATATTTTCCGCTCATCACCTTTTAGACTTGGATTCCAAATCCAATCTTTATGGGTCTCAAAGGCCTAATTAATATCCAATACTATTCAATTAAAGTCCAATGGGCGTTCAATTAATTCTTTAGGCATGGGCTTTGGCAATTATGGGTCAAACCCAAGATGCCAAGGCCCAATTAGGAATCACCCTTATGCCAAAAATCAATTTAGGCCCAATTAAAATTTTAAAGGCTCAATTATCATATTTGGACTTTATGGAAATGGTTTTAGGCCCAATTGGATCCAACCAATTATCATAAACCAAACTTGGCCCAACCAAGCCCATTAGCCCAAATACAACAAATTAAATTAATACATCATTCCAAATTACACATTAATTCAATTAAAGTGTAATTAACATAATTAATTAATTAATCTAATACTTCCAAAATATTAATTAATCCAATTTAATCATGTTCAACATTTCCAATTCATGTCCAACACAAATTGAAGCAAAATCAATTCTACAACATGCTTCAAAGTTCACGGCAATAGCAACAAAAATCATTCAATTTGATTTCAATCCAATTAAACCAACATTCAATATTTCTATCATGCTATTTAACACATCCAATTGTCAAATTTCCAAAATTCCACCATGAACTATCTAGGGTAATTTTCGGCCAAGCATGGATTTTGGGGATTTTTGATCTAATCAATTTATCACAAAATCAAAGATGCATAAATCCAATTGAACATCATATAAACATAACTCAATCATCAATTTAGGCAAATCAAGCTCTAAGCCAAAAATCCCAAATTAAAGTCCATAAACCCTAGAAATTAAATCAAGCTTAGATCTCGCTCTGATACCATTGTAAGTGTCCTAGACATGCCTCGGGATTTTAAGCGTGATTATTGTGTGAATTAATCAAGAAAGTTGCGGAATACTTATATTGATCGGATTTAGGATTTCAAAAATTTCATGGATGTTGAAGCTTCCAAGCTCATGGGTGAGTATCCCTATCATCTTCATTTGACTCCCTTAATATGCTAGCAAGAATAAAATGGAACAAATTTTATCTCCCTAGGAGAAACAAATTTGCTCAAGAGAGAGGGAAACAATCGGCCAAAAGAATTAAGGAAGCAAACAACAATTGCTTTTTCTTTTCATTCGGCCAAGTTGTTATTAGAGAAGGCAAATGCTTCATGCCTAAAATGAAAATCAAAAGGGTTTCCTTTTGTTTCGGCCAAAAGGAGAAAGGCAGAGGCCTTCTGCCAAATTGCAAAAAGAAAACAGAGAGCAGTGTTGCCTTTTGTGCGCACAAAAAGAGAGAAGTCAAAATCAATTCCTTTTAAGGCCTTCGGCCAAATGAATGAAAATAATAATGACAGTGGCCAATCGGCCATGAAGAGAGAGAACAAAATTAATGATTTCCAAAATTCATTAAATATGTTTCTTTTATTTTTTCCAAAAAGGTAAAATCAAAGTGTGTTGTAAAAGTTTCCTCTAATACCAACAACCACTTCCATCAACTAGATTGACTAGTGATGTAAGTTGGTGGGTCCCACACTTAAATTCAAAATTGAAGTTGGGTGAGACAGCACACTTCGGGCTCGGGTTCGTTTATTCCGAATAAACGAATTTTCCGTCGCAACGTAATTAAATCTAATTTAATTAAATAATTATGCCCCGAAAAATTATTATTGAAGTCGCTTACGAATTAATTCCAAATTAACTCGTTCGCTAGAATTAAAATCCAATTTAATTCCGCGTTGAAATCCGATTTAATTTAATATATCTAATATATTATTTTAGCCCAATTAAATAAATTAAATAGTAAAATATAATTTAACTATTAAATTTATTTTACCGATTAATTCCAAATTAATCGCGTTCTCTCCTCTCGACGAATTTAATCCCAGATAAATTATCGACGCAATTATTCCCAAATTACTTCTTGTCGTAATTAATCCCAGATTAATTTTCTCTATTGATAATTAATCCCAGATTAATTTTCTCTCTCATAATTAATCCCAGATTAATATTGTTCGAGTCAAATATCATCGGTGAATATTTGAGAAGCAACCCAAGAGATCCCTGGATATGTTGGCAGTAAATACGGTCATCGAACTATCCGAACACGTGCGTACTCGGTACCACGTACTTACCGATTTACAAGACATGGTTGGCTTCTAGCAAATCACCGTGCCTACCCAATTCTCCAGAAATATTCTTCTACTGAATACAAGATCTTTGTCAGGCGTAGTATACGTAGTATTGCGCATTACGATCCAGTATCAGATGTCACATGCTAGGCCTGGGGCTGGAGTTGTGTCTGCCCCGTACGAAGCATATATTGGATCACTAACAACTAGTCTCTTTATGATCGAAAAGTCATGACCTAGTCATACTTCCCCGATGGCTATAGCACTTAGAGTACCAGTTCTGTATCCCTGCGTGATCATAATCTCCATATGACTGAAGTGATACTTCCATCTTGACATCACACCCAATACACTACGATTCTCAGTATACGCAGAAGAGGCGTACACAGAACCTGTTAAAGCCACAGACGACCAAAACCAAAGTATATTGATTGTCGCAAATATTAGCGATGCAAGTCTCAGGTTAAAACCAAATACACCTACCCTGATTCGGATTCCCATAGACACATAGTCATACTACCAATGGGATTCCGAGAGGTCTATCAGAGCGAAGCTGTTTCCGTACCATCGGTAAACAGAACCTCCTATTACACTTGCATGAGTATCCAATACCCAAATATATGAGAACTATGCCGTTACGCTTCCATAACATGCACATGTGTAATACTAGTCTATTCCGCATTATCGATGTCCAGTCTCGATAATACTACGACTATGGATATTTAATGATTAAAACTTTGTGGATTAATACTGTCTCATATCTTATTAATCCGGAACTAATCATAAGGACTTTTATCATTTATATATCCATGTAATCCAATTACAAATGATAAAAGAGCAATTTCCTTTGTCACATAGTTAATTTGTACAACAACACCATGTTCTATACAAATAGTGATGCTATAGGTCATATATGTCCAACAATTAGTGGAGCAATTATTGGAGGATTTGATAGAGGTAAAAATTTACCTATAAATACCAAGCCATTTCATTTGTAAATTCATACTTTCTTCTTTGGAATTCCTTAAGAATACTAAGAAGATTGTATCTTGTTTGTTTAATTTAAGCAATTTACCTTTTCGCCCTTTCTTTTCTTTACTTTTCAATTTTTACTTTCCGTAATTTACTTTTACGCACAATACTTTCATTTCTTTACCTTTTCAGTTTTTACTTTTCAAGCAATGATGAGGTAACTCCCCCTTGTTGGGGTAAAAAGTAAAGCTTTTATTATTGCTATTTAGATTAATCTCCTTAATTATAATATAATAACTATTTAAAATATGACTTAACGAGGATACCGCCATATTAGACGGTTGATAATTAATTATAAATTGGTTTTAACCTGACTAAGCATGGATACCGCCTGGTTGGTCGGTTGGTAATTAATTATTAATTTGATTTAATCAGGATACCGCCTATATGGCTGATTGGTAATTATCACGCAAAGTTAATATATTATATTTAGGGAGATATCTAAAATAGTAGTAATAAAAGTGGATCCTCTAACCCCCAACATTTTCTTTTATTGTATTTTTACTTTATTTACTTTCAGCAATTTACTTTTCAGCAATTTACTTTTCAGTAATTTACTTTCAGCAATTTACTTTTCAGTAATTTACTTTCAGCAATTTACTTTTCAGCAATTTACTTTTTAGTATTTAATTTCCAGCATTTACTTTATGTCTTTTCTTTTATTTAAGTTTTTACTACCCGTAAATATGTGTCGTAACTAAGCCAGTTATCTGAGGTTGTGATGAAATCCAATATCACCGGTTTATAAGGGGTTAAATTACAGTTTGGATAATATAAAAGTTTATTTATTGAGCCTTAATCCTAATAAATTACAGTTTGGATAATATAAAAGTTTATTTATTGAGCCTTAATCCTAATGCTTTTTATTAACTGGCCATTAATAAAATTGAACCGGTAAACTTAAAATGAACTTGGAAAAGAGATTTTAGGTTAAAGACCTTAGACTCAATAGCCCACAATATTCCTTGAGGATAGATAACCCTTTAATAAATTTCCTTACAGGATAGGAATATACCTGTCGGGCGGGGGTAGCCATAATTGGAACTTAATCTTAATGAATTCAGATAACTTGGTTAACATAGGAATATGATTAATTGGGTTATACTGGGTATTTGTATTTGACCATCGGAAGAGGCTTTTACATAATTTCGTGTTCAAGGTTAATAAACCAATATATTACACAAACGTAAAATAACCACTTCATCTTTTAAAAAGATATTGGAATGATTCACAACCCTGGATAGTTTTATAAATTTGAATTTTCTTCAATCTACTTTCAAGCAATTTTATTTACTTGTTTTAAGTTTTAAAGTCACCACCCAATCAAACAATCAATCCATTAGATACTTGTAAACATTTAACTTCATAAATTGATAATAAAAGGTTTTAAGTCCTCATGGGATCGATACTTTTTATACTACTTGAACGATACGTGCGCTTGCGTTATACGCGTGTGACAACGTCGGTCAGTCCACACCCAACGAACATCTAGATGCCATACCATGAAAGATTTCTGACATACATGGCATCAAAGTGTGGATGATCTCACACAAAATCAATGCTATCATATAATCAATGGATTACATATGCATCTCAACTCGAGGAGATTCCTATTGACGGTGATGTGTACTTCCAACTATTAGGAATCACCTATGAGTCATTCCGTATTTGCTTCAAAGAATACCCATATGTCTATACGAGTTTCCAAAACTCATGGTACATAAGGTTAAACCATTAGAACTCCAATTTCAATATACGACATGTGCTGGTCTTCTAGGTTATAGGAATTCGACCATATTCCAAAATCAACAAATAGTTTACACCTAGTGTCAAGACTATTCTAAAGTCGATGTCATTCTTAGCATATCTATACATCAATCTAATACGCATAATGACATTACCATTAATGAGGTATGAAATGAAAAATATAGTTATTTTATTAATAATAAAATATACAAATTAGATTAGCACTCCAAACACCAACTACATCATATTTGTCATATAATTTTCTCTATATATGAAACAATCATAGCCTTTCTACTTGAAGCCATTTCCTGTTCAAGTTCTATGGTAATGGTCTCTCTTTTATACTTAGCAGCCTCTTCGCGTCTCCATGATTTGTCTCTCTCAAATTTCTCTCTATCCATTCTTTGAACAAATTCAAGAAACTTCCTATGAAGACCCACTTGATAATCCATCATTTGCTTCACCAATCATTCAAAGAAGAACCCAACAATTGAACTCAATTCCTATTTCTCGTCTTCTTCTTCTTCTTCTCATGAACTTTATCCAATGAAGCCTCTTCTCGCACTGAATTTTCTGACCCATGATCAAGATCAACTCCGACGATTGCAGAACCCGAACCCGTTATTTGATTATTGGTTTCAACATTGATATTTGCATTTTCATTTGCAAG
Organism: Zanthoxylum bungeanum; assembly: GCA_019454045.1. NCBI lineage: Eukaryota > Viridiplantae > Streptophyta > Magnoliopsida > Sapindales > Rutaceae > Zanthoxylum > Zanthoxylum bungeanum. The sequence goes on from SKCR01047543.1 coordinate 34,907, forward strand.
GCTATAAATTACTTCAGGCTCACCACCAAAGTGTTTGTATTTGGTCCCCATTACATGCTTCTTGTAATTCTTGTTGCAATCTCTCTCTATCTCTGGATTTGTCTCTTTCTCCACATTAGTGTTACAGTTACAATTATTTGAAATGTATTAAATTCCTATTAACATTTGGAAATTTTTGAAAGCGGAAACAAAAAAAATAAACATTTGATTGTTAATCAATATATTAAATGTAACATTACCAGAAGGGTTGGTATAGCCAACATGCTCAATTGCCCAACCTACCATTCACCATCTCCAATTTCTTTAAAAAAAAATCATAATGACTATCAAGGAAGAGGGAGAAAAGATACTTAATTATTTAATAAATTATTCACTAACCTTAAAAATAGATTCTAAGGGTTCATTATAAATGAGATGTGTAGGGGCCAAAATTGGACCCGAGGGTAAAACCGTCTTTTCACTTCAGTCCCAACACCAAACAAAGCCCAAAGACAATGGCCCGGCCCATAAAATTTAGTATTATTGGACTATAAATAAACCAATTGCTTCAAGACAATCCTATCTAATTATATTCCAACTACTTCCCTCTTTTTCCTAACACCGAGCATATTCCCACATGCTGATGATCTTTTATCAAATACATGAGCACGTTGTGGAGCTCATGCCAACTAACGAAGTCATCTTTCTATACCTATAAAATAGCAACACAATTCAAATAAGAGGCATTCAAGTCTTAGCCTTCACACTTGAGCTCTTTAAGCTTCTCACTCCATAAACACCAGCCACCGCCCTCACGACAGTCAACAAAAGTCAAGGTAATTTCTGGCCTTGATCTTCCATTATACACTACTTGTCTTCATACTGACTTGAACGTCGGAGTGCCCACAGCACCCACCACACTGGTGGGCAGTACTCCTCGCTTACTCTACCTTTATTTTATAGGATCACTAGTGCCCCCAACCTACAAATTCACGATTGTGGACCTCGGACGAAAACCAGCATCCACAATTTGGCGCCCACCATGAGGCCTTAGTGATTTATAACAAGCAAAAATATTTCAGTCTACGAGTTTCTAAAGCACCATCACTCATGGCTTCAAGCAGTGAGCATACACCCGACCCAGTGGCAGCACAAATAACTTTGCTACAAGAACGATTACGAACTTTGGAGGAGGAGAACCTGACCATGCGAAAACTCCAACATTAACCATCCAATCTTTTGGGAACTTTCAATGATGTGGCAAATGATGATCTTTCCCCAGGCAACCATACCCGAAATCATACCAGTGTATTAATCTCTCCAGTTGACCAAGCTCAACAAGTCGCTTCTAACATGTGCAAAGAAATGTTAGAATTCAAAGAAGCAATTTTGTCCAGCCTACCATAGGGGTGGGCAAAAAAACCGTCCGAACCGAACCAGACCGCGAACCGAACCAAACCGAACCGAATTTACGGTTTTTTTTCTAACGGTTCGGTTTGCGGTTCGGATTGACCCACCCCAAACGGTTTACGGTTCGGTTCAGGTGAAAATCTGAACCGCACCTGTTAAACCGAACCGAACCGTTTTAATAAAAACAAAAACCCTAAATTTTCCCTCACATCTCAAAGACTCAAACTCTCTCTGCCGCTCAATCATCACTCTTAAGTCCTAACCCTAAATATTTCTTCACATCTCAATCTCTCTCGCCTGCTCTTGTTTCTCTCGCTGGGCTGCTGCTCGCCTGCTCCTGTTTCTCTCGCTGGGCTGCTTCTCCTGCTCTCTTGCTCTCGCCAATCATCATTTTTAAGGTGAGTTTTTGTTATCAATCACCATCCCATACTCCAGGTTAATTTGATTGTATTTTTGAGATAATTGTAACTGATTTTTCTCAAAATTGCATGTCCACTGTTACTTGTGTGAGTTGAGTTCTGCTGCAATTCTTTCTTAATAAGGCATCTGACTCTGAGTTTCCATTCTGTTTTGCTAAAACTAAATCATTTGCAGCTTTTAATGCTCTTTGTTTGTTTTTTTTTTAAATCTTTTTTCTTGCTTCTTACCAGTCTCTTATGAATCCAAGTGAGGAGTCAATAGGCCATGTGCATATACAGCTTTCATTTTATCTGCTCTTTACTGGTTTGTTGCCTCTTGGGGTTGTTTATAGAACTAGTTCAATACAAGCTTATTCATTCTTGTTCTATTTTTCTCACAACAAAAACATCTCTATTTCAAGAGCTCTGCTTCCTGAGAGATTCAACATGGGATTATCCAGAGTCCATAAGTGAAAGGTATGCCATGATAATTAAGTTGCCATATTTTAATTTTATCTTTGATGTACTTGTTGAAGAAGAAAATTGTTCTTCAGATGAAAATACACTTGTCTTATAGTCTCCAAACCAAACCTGTCAAATTCTATATTTTGCAATACATATAGTTAACAAGAAAATTAAACCAGATGCCTAACAAAAAGAACAAGGTCTGTTTCTCTATTGCTCTCATGTTTCTTCTTATGAAAGCCAGCTGAAAGAAATTCACCAGAAACCAGAGGTAACAGTCAAATTTCCAACCATTGTTCTCAATTCTTGATTTTCAATCTATATGCAAGATGAATCTTGCAATTTCATCCTTAAACATACAAGAGTTTATGTTGATTGTTTGTGTTTTTGAATATTGTTTATGTTATTATTTAGTGGCGAGTGGCGACTACTAATATTTACTGGGAACTGGGAAGAGATTTACACTCAAATTAATTACTCATGGTTCCTGTTAAAATTCTAATGAAATTCTTTGATTTAATGCTTATGGATTATTTATTTGTGTCTGGCAGCAAGGTTATTGTTTTGGCTTTGTTGCATTTGAGACACCGGAGTCAGTTGGGTTTGTTTTGTTTTGTTTTGTTCATTTTGTTTGTTTCTGTTTGATAGATTTTAATATTTTTCATGTTTTTTGGTAGCTTATCTGCTTATGTTATATGGGTGTATTTTGTTTTTGATATTTTGGAGTTCAGTGGGTTTCCATTTATCAGATGACTTCATTAATTTCTTGTAGTGATTTTGTATGCGACTGTCACTGACAATTTGTTCATTTTGGGAGAATTTATTGGTCTGAGAAGTTTCAATTCTGAGTCAGTTGTTTCTGTTTCTTAATAGGAAAGCAAATTTGCTAGTTACCAAATCTTCTGACAAACCATATGGTCATTGAAATTTGAAAGTCATTAGGTACAATTCCCTGTTTTGTTATTGTATCAAAGATGCTCAATTTCCATCCTTCTATTTGCTTCATTGCTTGTAATCTTCATACTTTAATATCTTAATTCTAAACAAGGCTTGTTAATGGATCTGAATTGCATAGGAGTCGAGACTGTCGTGATTGCTAATGCTAATCTTCATACTCGATTTCTGAGGATTCTTTTTTTTTCTTTTTACAGATTTTATTGGAGTTCCATTTAGCTATTGAATCTTCTGACATCAAACAAGCTGTAGCTGTGCATGTTATTTGGCACCACCAAGAAATAAATAAATAAATAGCCTCCATTTTCAGAAACAGCAGTAGGTGTTATGAAGACTTGAAGCTGATCTTGTTTGATACAATCAACTTAAATTTGCACTGGCAAATCAGCAACTTAAACTTGTTTAAATTAAATTTGTTGAACAAGCTCAATCAATGTGCATTTTCTACTTGTTTTGCTCTACGCTCATGTATTAGCAACCCTGAAATGTTTTTTTTGGGAAAAATTACAACTTTGTAAGGGCAAAAAGAAAAATCTCTATCCTACATTAATAATCCGTAAACCGAACCGAACCAATCTGTAAACCGCTGGTTTAAAAAAATTTTAATCCAAACCAAACCGTTATTTAATGGTTGGTTTTATAGATAAAAAAACCGGACCGTAAAATATGGTTTGGTTCGGTTTTTAACAAAAACCGAACCAAACCGAACCGCGCCCACCCCTAGCCTACCATGTGTCAAGCTGTCGAAAAGGAAAAACCGAGCCGGAACAATTTATGACGCACCATTTTTTGAGACTATCACTTCCGTAGAACTACCAAGGAAGTTCAGCCCTCCACATATGAAAATGTATGATGGATCGACTGACCCATACGACCACATCATCCACTACAAGTATAAGATAATGTCAACAAGCCTAACCCATCGACAATGGGAAGCTGGAATATGCAGAGGATTTGGAGAAACAATGGCGGGTCCGGCCCTAACTTGGTTCATCAATCTCCCATACAGATCCATCGGGTCATATCAACAGTTGGCATATAATTTTGTAGAGCATTTCGCAAGCTCTTGCAAGATTGAAAAAACTTCAGACGACCTTTACGCCATCCAGCAACGAAAATGAGAGTCTTTACGAAGCTACATGGCTCGCTTCAATAAAGAAATGATAACTATCCTAGATCTCCACCAGCCTACTGCAGTAGAAGCATTCAGAAACGGTTTATTCTCTGAAAGTGGGCTCTACAAGAAGCTCACTAAATTTTGATGCTACAAAATGGACCAGGTTATGGCTCGGGCCCAAATTGAAATAAGGTGGGAAGGAGACAAGAGGAACAAAAGGAAAGAAAAATCTTATGGTTTCCAGAGTGATAGAATTCAAAATACTCCCAAACGACACAAAGAATTTTCTAGCAAAGCACCGCGGCCAACAGACATGAAGAATCATCAAAAGGTGCATCAACATTTCAACCGAGACTTCAAGCGTCAACCCTTGCCATACATGGTACAAGACAAATCCGTAAACAGGGAAAAACTCCCAAACTACAATTTCACTGTTTCCCTAGGAGAATTGGTTTCGGTCCTTAAGAAGATGGGGAGCGAAGTAAGATGGCCCCCACGCTCCATAGATTATTCCGTCAAGAAAGATACCAGCAAATGGTGTGAATTTCATCGGGATTATGGACACACGACAACATATTACGTAGCACTGAGATTGGAGGTATTGGAGTTGCTGAATAAAGAACACCTGAGAGATTTGCTCACAGAGAAAGGCAAAGCTACGATTGCCTGCAGAGAATAACAAAAAGATGGTCCCACACCACCATCTCCAATCAAAAATACAATAAGTGTTATTTCTGGTGGATCAGAAGTCAGCGGTATCTCATACTCAGCCGTGAAACGACATTCTAGAGCAGCAACAATGGGTCTTTTCCATTCAACTATGTCAATAGAAGGGATGTTTACGAACCCAACGATTGAATTTTCGGATGACAACAACTCTAGTCAAATGAATCCGCATCATGACGTACTGGTGATCTCTTTGCAGATTGTAAACTTTATGGTCAAACGATTTCTAGTTGACACAGGTTCATCAGCAAACATCATCTTCAAAACTGCCCTTTCTGACATGAGAGCCGAGATAGAAAAAATCAACAGAAGGTCAACTGTTCTTATTGGATTCAGCGGCGAACATAAATTCACCTCATGGGAGATATCTCTCCCAGTCTACGTAGGAGGAATCAATAAGATGACAACTTTTCTTGTTCTCGACTGTCCCTCAGCCTACAATTTAATTATTGGCAGACCTTGGATTCATGAGATGGAGGCAGTCTCATCTACTTATCATCAAGTGCTTAAATTTCCCACCAGGTGGGGAATCCAATAGATAAAAGGGGACCAATCTGCTTCCATAAGTTGTTACCAGACGACTTTGAAAGCAAAACCTCAATCGGCATAACAATTAATGAAGGGATCTGGTGCCCCACCACCAGATCTGCCAAGCATATAGGAACTTGACGAGGTCTAAATTCACCCACAACACGCTGATCACAAAGTGAAGATTGGAGCTAATCTAGATCCCAAGCTGCGAGCTGACTTAATTGATTTCTTGAAAGAGCGACATGATTGTTTCGCCTGATCTCATGAAGATATGACCGGAATCGATCCAGAGTTAATCAACCATGAGCTCCATGTGGACCCAAGCTACCCTCCTGTCAGGCATAAGAGAAGAAAGTTCGCCCCGGAGAGAAATCAGATCATTGACAAAGAAGTCAAAAAATTGTTACAAAATGGAGTTGTCAAAGAGGTTCAATTCCCAGAGTGGTTAGCTAATGTGGTGGTAGTACGAAAGAAAAATGGGAAATGGCGAGTCTGCATTGACTTGACAGATTTGAACAAGGCATGCCCCAAAGATTCATTCCCTTTGCCTCATATTGATTTGATGGTTGATGCTACAGCAGGCCATGAACTATTAAGTTTCATGGATGCGTATTCAGGCTATAATCAAATCCTCATGCACCCAAATGACCAAGAGAAGACTGCATTTGTCACCAACAAAGGCATATATTGTTACAAAGTGATGCCATTCGGCCTCAAGAATGCTGAAGCCACTTATCAGCGCATGATAAACAAAATATTTTCTCAACAAATTGGGAAAACAATGGAGGTTTACATAGATGACATGTTGGTAAAATTGTTAGAAGCAGAACAACACCTATCACATTTGGAACAAGCATTCGACACAATGAGGAAATATGGCATAAAGTTAAATCCGACAAAATGTGCTTTTGGTGTCACTTCAGGGAAATTTCTTGGGTACATGGTCACACAACGAGGAATAGAAGCCAATCCAACTCAGATCAAATCCATACTCGATATTCCTTCTCCCACAAATCCAAAAGATGTCATGCGACTAGCTGGGAGAATTGCTGCACTTAACAGATTCATCTCCAAGTCAACATAAAAAAGTTTTTTATTCTTCTCCGCTTTAAAAAAAGCAAAGAACTTTGAATGGACTCCAGCCTGCGAGGAAGCATTAAAAGAACTCAAACGGTACCTGTCTTCTCCACCTTTGTTGTCAAAGCCACTCGACAATGAAAGGCTCTTTCTCTATTTAGGAGTCTCAGAACGAGCAGTAAATGCAGTCCTGATCAGAGAAGAAAATGAGACACAACTCCCAGTCTACTATGTGAGTAAGACACTATTAGATGCAGAGTCACGCTACCCTCATATGGAAAAATTGGTACTGGCTTTAGTAACGGCAGCTAGGAAGCTACGACCATATTTTCAAGGGCACCCAATCACGGTTTATACATCGTATCCAATGAGAAGCATACTCCATAAGCCCGAGCTTTCAGGAAGACTGACGAAATGAGATGCAGAGCTTGGAGAACACGACATCACATATCAACCACGCACTGCAATCAAATCACAAGCCATCACAGATTTTGTAGCTGACTTCAGTCACAGTCTGCAGGAACCAACTGAACAAGAGATCCAATGTATTCATCCTTCAACCACATGGAAGCTTGCAGTCGACGGATCAAGCAATAAGCGTGGGTGTGGGTTAGAGATTGTGATTACCACTCCCGAAGGTGACATATTACAGCAGGTAGTCAAGTGCGGCTTTAGAGTCTCCAACAATGAAGTCGAATACGAAGCCCTCATAGCCGGTCTAAACTTGGCCCAAGAGCTTGGAGCCAAAAAGATCGAAGTAAAGTCAGATTCTCAATTAATTGTCAACCAATTTCAGGGTTCATATCAAGCACGAGGCCCACAAATGGCCTCTTATTTACAAAAGGTAAAGGAACTCCAGTCGACATTTGAGGAATTAACTATTTCTCAAGTCCCCAGAAATGAAAATACTCATGCAGACGCGTTAGCCACTCTTGGTTCGACAATGCAAGGAGATAAAACCCAGTCCATCCCAATCGTTTATTTGCAATGGCCAGCAATTTGGAAAGATGGAGTCGAAGAAGTTACCACAATCTTACCATGCAACTCATGGATGACTCCGATTGTAAAATATTTGCAAAGTGGCTTACTACCAGAAGATAAAATGAAGGCTTGAAAGATTCAACGATAGGCTACCAGATTCACACTACATGATGGAAAACTTTTAAGGAGGTCTCTATCTGGTCCCTACCTTAAATGTCTTACTCCAAAGGAAGCCCAATATGTGTTAGCTGAGTTACATGAAGGAGAGTGTGGAAACCATTCAGGTGGAAGAAGCCTAGCATGTCGAGCCCACACGACTGGGTACTATTAGCCTTCTATGCGGGCATATTCGGTTGAATTCACTGTAGATGCGAGAAATGTCAAAGATTTACCCCAGTCTCACACTTACCACCAGAGAATCTCAACCCGATTTTATCTCATTGGCCTTTCATGAAATGGGGAATGGACATCGTTGGAAAGCTCCCAACCGCCCCAGGACAGCGAGTCTACATGCTTGCCCTTACGGATTACTACTCCAAATGGATTGAAGCAAAAGCCTTTGCCAAGATACGAGACAGAGAAGTACAAAACTTCATTTGGAAAAATATCATTTGTCGATTCGGATTACCAAGAGAAATTGTAACTGACAACGGATCCCAATTCATCAGCTACCGTTTCCAAGACTTCTGTAAGAATTGGGGAATCAAACTAAGCTTTTCGACCCCATATTTTCCTTAAGCCAATGGTCAATCCGAATCATCCAACAAGACAATCATGAACACAATGAAAAAAAGATTGGAGAAATCGAAATGAGCATGGGCAGATGAACTTCCAGGAGTCTTATGGTCTTAAAGAACTATTGCCCGTTCGTCGACTGGACAAACCTCATTCTCACTTGCGTTTGGGTGTGAAGTAGTGATTCCAGCCGAATGAGTTGTTCCAACACCTCGTTACCAATGGCTCGAAGAAGACTCAAACCAACAACTTATTAGTTACAACCTTGACACAGTGGATGAATTAAGAGAACAAGCCTCCATACGACTTGCTGCTCATCAGCAAAGAATGGCCAAGTATTTCAACAGAAATGTCAGGTGCAGAACATTTAAAGAAGGAGACTGGGTCATACGCAAAGTTTTTCAAAATACTAAGGAAGTCAAAGATGGAAAACTAGGACCAAACTGGGAAGGCCCATACGTCATTACGAAGATCGTTGGGCAAGGATCCTACAAGTTGGAAACAACAGAAGGAAAGCCAATTCAGAAAGCTGGAATGCAATTCATCTCAAACGATTCTACCGGTAATAATAATTTTTTATCTGTCATAGCCACTCGGCCAACGAATTGTTTGATAATGAGAAATATTATGTTATCTTGTTAAACAAATTATTAACGTTCTTAAAACCCATGCGACAAAGCAAGAATAAAAACTTAGGAATTGACCAAAAAGTAAACACTTTCATTCAAGTTTTAAAGTTTCCATTACATAAACAACAACAAAAAAAGGGGTAAATAACAAATTTCATAATTCATTCTGTGAGTTCTTCGGTCGCTGGAACTTCAGTATAAGGTTGAACATCCACAGATGGAACCTCAGGAGTTTGAGCAAGAGAAGTAGAAATTGGGTCAATTTCAAGCAATCCACGGTCTTCAACAGCTTCAGCATGTTTCTCTGTAAGAACCCATTCTTCTTCAGCCTCTCCAGTGACCACTTGCTCTTCAACTACCTCATTCGAAAGCACTTCACCCCCTTCCCTTCTCCTTCTTCACCTTCACTCGTAAGGGATAGCCTAGAAGCCAGCCTATCATATTCTCTGATCCATTTATTCGGCTTCCAGACGACATGCTGACCAGCCAGATATTCCTTCATTAGATTGCTCATTCCTTGCATCATCGATTCAAACGCAACCACCTCAAGTTGTTCGAGCAATTCGGCTTTCTCCTTCGATAAGTTCTCCACGTTTTCCTTATATGCTTCATTGGTTGCTTCTGATACCTCATTCTCCAATTTTAATGTCACTTGAGTTTCCTTCAATTCCTTCTCAACTTTTCGCAACTTCCTTTCAGAAGCATCAAAATTCATTTTCAATTCAGTAAAATCCTTTATGACAGATGTGTTGGCCTTCTCTAAATCCATCATCCTCATTTGGCTCAACTCAGCATACTCTTGCATAAAGAGGCCACACTCCATGACCTGAAACAAACTTCATTTAATATCTCCATTTCGACATATAAAATATATATATATATACAATTATTCTTTATAAGTACCTGATAACTCAAAGCAGCAATCTTTTTTTTACTAGTTTCCGTTGGACCAAGCTCGGTCAACCGTTGCTCATCTTCTTCAAGGAGGAGACGTTTAATAAATTTGGAAAGGCTAGAGGGATCCGAAATTACAGTGGATCCGTGAGGAATTCTCACTATAACATTTTTTGCATCTTCCTCCACTTCGACTATAGCTTTCCTCTTTTTAGCAGTTGAGGCCTTCTCAATCGGCTGTATCGTTGATTGATGAGTGGTAATTATATCATTATTTCTCACTAATTTAACTTAATATTTTGTATTGTTTCTTAAGTTTTGTGAATATTTTGATATGTTTTGTGGTATTTTGTAGATAAATAAAGTTTCAGGACTCTCTGGAGGTGATTTGGGGCCAAAACAGTGAAAAAAGTACATAAAGGGTAATTTGGTAATTTTACGCATCGCGACGCGCAAGCCTTTGGCGTCGCGATGCCTAACATGTGCCATGAGCTGCTAACGTGAGCCAGGGGACACGTGTTAGAATCTGAAAAGTTTGACTTGCTATCGTGCGCCTGCCACGTGTCAACATCACAGCCGATCTGCTAACGTGCGCTACTAGTATTAAAAACCATATCCATAAAGTCCAAATATAACTAATGGACCTTTAATATTTTAATTGGGTCTAATGGGCCTAAATTGATTTTTGGAAAATAAGGGTGATTCCTTAATTGGGCTTTGGTATTTGGGTTTTACCCATATTGACCAAAGTCCATGCCTTATGAAATTAATTGAAAGCCCATTGGACTTTAATTAAATTGACATTGGATGTTAATTGGGCTTTGAGACCCGTAATGATTAGATTTAGAATCTAAGTCGTAAAGGCACATTAAAAAGTATAATTATTTAATTTGGAATTAAATAAAAAATTAGTATTGAATACAAATTAAATTGGATTTAATATTGTTGTTTAATATAATTCAAGAATTCGTACTTTGAATACTTATTCTTAAAACGAGTTGGACTCGCGCAAAATCAAATCGTTGTTTGAACATTGGATGGTCATTAATTTCAGATTAATTAATTGGATTAGATTGATTGATAACATGCTTTGTGTGAATACATGGATGTGATGTATGAATAATGTATATCAGATGGATATTAGATGGGTGAAGGAAATTTTGGAAATTATTGTAATAAATTTAGAATTTATTAAATTGGACCTGCGTGTCCAGCCTATTACCTCTTGACTCTTTGTATTTCTCTTCTCACCTATTCCCCTCAATGTAAATGAGGTTTCTTTAGAAGTGTTATGTAATTGGGTAGAAGTAAGATTTGTGCTAGCGGGAGAGAGGAAATGGAGAGATTTGTTCTAGGAACAAATTGTGTTAAATATCCATATGCATATCATTATTAAATTTATTTATCGCGCCTTATTATGCTTTTAGAATGCATGCTTAAGGGTGTATGATGAGACCTTAACAAAGATAATTAATTGGTTGCCAATTACGCGAAAAACCCTCAACATATATTAAGCGTTTTCCTTCCATTGAATGATTCATTCTCAAGATCCAAGATTGGCACTGGTTTGTTGGCCAAAGTCAAGGCTTTTGTCCATCGCGGATGTGTTTGAATCATGAAGGCTTTGTTCCATATCGTATGTCTTGTCCAAGTTGTGATTTGTTGGCCAAAGTCAAGATCACTTCTTGTCCATAGACATCGATTATGAAGCTTTCCAAAATCAATGAGTCCCGCTTAACTGGAATCATTAAGTTTGTTGTGCCAAAGCCAATTCTTAGTTGATTCAGAGGAAAAAGGTTAGGAAAATATATTCGATATATTGGCATATATAAGATATATGTTTCGGACTTGGATGTCCACCTACTGGATCTAGGAATTGGATGAGATCCAATTGATCTTAGAGATCTACCTAGTTAAATATCATACACCTTGTTGGCCAAAGTCAAGGTTGTGTGTTATTTAACGGGATCCTAGCCCACTAGGAAACAAGGTTTCCCGAGTACTCAACAGAGGGTTAGAGGCTCGCCGAAAAATAGTGGGAGGCAAGTATTAAATTTGCAATTTCGTTTAGATACTTGCCAATACGCGCTCATTTCAATTTTTCGTCATTACGTAAATTAATATATTAGTTGGACTAATATTTAATCGTTGTTTTAAATTATACAGTTGGACTGTATTCAAACTACTTCAATTATAGTTGATTATATAATTGGATTATAGTAATCAATACATTTGAATTTATCAATTAAATTATAGCTGATTATATAGTTAGACTATAGTAATCATTATAATCAATAGTACCAGAAATTGTTGATTGGATAGTTGGACTATAGCAATCAAGATAATTGAAAGATTATCGTTTAAAACATAATTCTGGGAGAAAATGTCTTTAAACGGCTTTAATTTTCAAATTGGGAATAAAACCTCAGGATAGTCCTGGAAACTGAGAAGTTATTCTATTTGATAGAACAACCTCTTGGGCCTAAGCCCGAAGTTGAGCAAATAGTAGAACATGATCTTTGGAAGATTCATGTGATGATAACTTTAGTGCTCAATCCCTTATTCTTAATGCAATGAGTCTTTAATTCCGTCGTCAAAGTTAATGATTAGATCATTGTACCATGATGATGAAATTAAAGATCTTCCTAGATTTATTCTTAAATCTTAGAAGTACAAATTGCAAAAGAAGCTCTTTTGCTCATGTATGTCAGAGGGTACATCTGTCGAGCACTAGGTGTCACAGATGATTGCTGACATCGATCAACTAGGTTAGCTGGGCATTAGCTACGTGGCCGAGACTACCAAAGATTTGATCTTATAGTCTCTACCCGAAAGCTGAGGGCATGTTCATTATGAACCAAGAGAAAACTCTTGGAGAGTTGAAGACTATGTTCAAGGAAGCAGAGCCAGAGCTTCTAAAAGGGGCAAAGGCAACATCATCACAGTCTTCTAGGAAGACAAAGGACATATCCAAAGATGTCTGCCTAAACTGTGGCAAACAGGGTCACTGAAGCGTGACTGCCGTATGGACAAGGCAGACATGAAGGAAGTGAAGAGGGGCAAGGCTCCGGCTTCAAATATGTTTGTCATAAACATATTCACTACTAGTATTAAAAATTGGATTTTAGATACTGGATGTGGTACATAAACACGTACTGATGTGCATAATCTGCTGATGAACAGGATACTGACTTCAGTTAAGATTGATCTGCGAATCGAAAACGGGACGAGAGTCGCTGTTTTAACCGTAGAAACCTAAGTTTAATTAGTAATCCTAAATAGGCCGTGAGCAAAAAAAGACGGACACTTTTGTTTGTGGTTTAATTAGTATTTTGTCCCTTATTTGAATTTGAATTTTTAACTTGTTAGTGGACTTTAAAATTTTAGGAGTTAAAATTGAAATAGGTTAATAGAAATCATTTAATTAATCTAATTAAGTTATATGTTAGTTTGGACTAATAAAAATTAGTCAATAAAATTGGATATGCCACTAATCTTACACTAGTGTCAATTAGGTTATGTTTTAGCCACGCATGAACTTATAGACACTAATGGATTAAAATATTAGATATTTTGAATAGAAACTTAAAACTATAAAATATTGAGTGAGAGAGTTATATGATAATATATCCCGCGATTTTCGTTTTTAGTCCGATAACGTATGAGACAGTGTTGTTTAAGATGAAGCGGGCCAGATACTTTGGATTTGAGCTGCTACGCATGGTTTTGCACAAAAATTGGTCTTAATCTATTGATCTCGTTTTCATTTTGGCCTGGCTTTAGAGGCCTGGTTATGATGTGACCTTTTCATGCGTCTAGTCAGACATACTTTTATGCATATGAGCTTATTTAGTGCATGTGTGCTGGTTTTGAATTTTTGAGCTGGCTTAGGTCTTGATTCTGCTGAGGGCTTTATGCTATTGGGCTTGCGTTTTGCTATGCCAAGTTTAGTGCATGGGCTTAATTGGTGACTGGGCTATATTACTAGTTTGGTAGTGCCAAATAAGCGCATGGGAACATTCCCCATTGACTCAGGTAGAGTCAAATAGAAGACATGGCCTTCATCTGGTCCAGACGACATAAAGACTCCTCTGGTCTTTGGACCCGTGTAGGTAGGATTATCCTGACCTTCAATAGGTGCAGTCGACTGGGAACATTCCCCATGGCTTATGCAGAGTTAATCCGAGACCCGGCCTTCAACTGGTTCAGCCGACTGGGAACATTCCCCATGTTTCTTGTATAGTTAAGTTGAAGCTTAATATGGCAATCAAGACAAAACGTTTACATATCAAGATCAATCCCAGATGATACACTCGACAAATTACTCTCCAATCAAAGACTCTTTGACTTAAAGAGTAGGGAACAAATTGTAGGGCCAAAATGGACCCGAGGGTAAAACCGTCTTTTCACTTCAGACCCAACACCAAACAAAGCCCAAAGACAATGGCCCGGCCCATAAAATTTAGTATTATTGGACTATAATTAAACCAATTGCTTCAAGACAATCCTATCTAATTATATTCCAACTACTTCCATATTTTTCCTAACACCGAACATATTCCCACATGTTGATGATCTTTTATCAAGTACATGAGCACGTTGTGGGGCTCATGCAAACTAACGAAGTCATCTTTCTCTACCTATAAAATAGCAACACAATTCAAATGAGAGGCATTCAAGTCTTAGCCTTCACACTTGAGCTCTTTAAGCTTCTCACTCCATAAACATCAGTCACCGCCCTCACGGAAGTCAACAGAAGCAAGGTAATTTCTGGTATTGATCTTCCATTATACACTACTTGTCTTTGTACTGACTTGAACGTCAGAGTGCCCATGGCACCCACCACACCGGTGGCCAGTACTCCTCGCTTACTCTACATTTGTTTTGCAGGATCGCTAGTGCCCCCAACCTACAAATTCACGATTGTGTGGACCTCTGGCAAAAACCAACATCCACAAGAGGTATAACTCTCGCCCCATTTCAACCAACTTTACATATGAAGCTGGGATATTAGACACACGGTCCTTATTTTTTTTTCCTAATGTTCCATTTCCTGGATGAGTTATAATCCCAACAATTAGTCTGAGAGATTTGGGTCATTTGCAAGAAGAGTTCATCATCGTTATCTTTGTACTTTCAGACTTAGTACATAAATTTTATACATAAGAGGATTTAAGTTTGAAATTAGTAATCCTAAATAGGCCGTGAGCAAAAAAAGACGGACACTTTTGTTTGTGGTTTAATTAGTATTTTGTCCCTTATTTGAATTTGAATTTTTAACTTGTTAGTGGACTTTAAAATTTTAGGAGTTAAAATTGAAATAGGTTAATAGAAATCATTTAATTAATCTAATTAAGTTATATGTTAGTTTGGACTAATAAAAATTAGTCAATAAATTGGATATGCCACTAATCTTACACTAGTGTCAATTAGGTTATGTTTTAGCCACGCATGAACTTATAGACACTAATTGATTAAAATATTAGATATTTTGAATAATAGAAACTTAAAAACTATAAAATATTGAGTGAGAGAGTTATATGATAATATATCCCGCGATTTTCGTTTTTAGTCCGATAACGTATGAGACAGTGTTGTTTAAGATGAAGCGGGCCAGAAACTTTGGATTTGAGCTGCTGCGCATGGTTTTGCACAAAAATTGGTCTTAATCTATTGATCTCGTTTTCATTTGGGCTGGCTTTAGAGGCCTGGTTTGATGTGACCTTTTCATGCGTCTAGTCAGACATACTTTTATGCATATGAGCTTATTTAGTGCATGTGTGCTGGTTTTGAATTTTTGAGCTGGCTTAGGTCTTGATTCTGCTGTGGGCTTTATGCTATTGGGCTTGCGTTTTGCTATGCCAAGTTTAGTGCATGGGCTTAATTGGTGACTGGGCTATATTACTAGTTTGGTAGTGCCAAATAACCGCATGGGCTGGCATTTGTGTTCGTGGCTATTTGCTGACTTTCTTGGCCTTGCGTTACGAACTTACGATTTTGAGCTGGATTGACAAGTTGGCGTTTTGTTCTGCTGTGGCTAATTCTTCTAGCTGGAGACCGATTTGGATCATGGACGGGTATTGCGGATGATTCACTCATATTCGCTTGGGCTCATTCCTTAATAAAAGGCCTAGAGTGAAGCTTACTCTAAGAGCCTTACCGATGTGGGTTTCATGAGTTTTGTTGGGCTGCTTGGGTGTTTGAATCAGCGTGGGTGGGCTATTTGGTTGTGGGCTAGACCTTGGTCTCTTGGCTTGTTAACCGCTTTAGTATGTGTATGCTGGCAATGTGTACACGTGGGCAATTGGTCCTTTAAGTAAGGGATTGATTGTGCGCATGTGATGGCATTGAAAACACGTGGGCTGGCTTGATCTTACTTGGTGTAGACTTGCGTCGTGGGCAAATTTTGGTTGCTGTTGATCGAGTTTCAGTGATCGATCGATCGAGACAAAGATGGAGCATCGTCAAGAGGAATCGGTGTTGTTGGATGAGAAGGAGCCGTTGAGATGCTGCGGTAGCACCAAATTTGCGAAAGAGATGGCATCGGCCTCGCCTTTTTCCTTCTTTGATCAAGCCGTCTCAGCTGCTCGGCACATCTGGTTCAACTTGGTATGCCATCAAACTAATCACTTCCCTCTCTTTACTAATTCTAATTTTAATAACTTATTTAATTACAGGTTGATGTTAACGGCTGGCTTGAAGCATTTGTGGCTCATCCTCAGATCGGCCAATCTCCTTCTTCTCAGTTATATTTTATTTTCCTTTTCTCTTCTTCGCGATTAATATAGCTTCTAGCGTTTTATTTTATATTCAAGTGTTTTTTTATTCTTGGGTAGGTGGAGCAAGGCGGAGCAGTCCGCTGCTTTAGCAACTTCTACTGAATCTAGCTTGCAGGTTAGTCACATTTCAAGTCTTTTCCCCCCTAAATGTTGTAGGAACTATCCGACTGGAATGCTTGTTACAGGCCGAAATTTGGAATTGTATTTCTTATATGTGCATCTGGAAGGACGGCTACTGAAATACTTACCGAATTGAAGGGTAATCTTACTCTCCACTTTCTTCACCGGTGTTGCATTTTCTTTGCAGTCTCAGATTTAATGTGATAATATTTTTCAACAGAGGACATTCTTTGCCCAATTTCATTTTGAACATCAAGCTTATATTAGATTTATTACATTTGTTAGCCTTTTGAAGCTAGCAGAGATATAGTCTTGCTTCCACTAATGAGCAAAAGATACCCTATGTATGAATTACATTCCCTATCAATTTTGCAGAGTAATTGATATTTGCTAGGCCAGCAGTTCTGTTTTTGTTTTGCTCAAACAAAGTTCATTAAAGAGGTCATTTTATTTATCGGATCGGATGCTTAATATAAGTCATTTTTATGTCGCTTTCTGCAGAAATGATATTCAAACAGGCCCATAATTGAGTTGGAGATTGCTGCTTAGGAGCAAATGAAAATAACGGAATTACGTATGGCAAAGCTCTTCTCAGCTAAAGCAAAAGCTTCTTCCGCAACTTCCCAGTATTCTGCAGCTGCAAAGAAAACAGAAGGTACTTTTTTACCATCAATTCAGCAGGACATTTTTCTTTTAATTGTTAGGAAACAAGCAACTATTGCATTGACTATACGGACCCTTTATTCTCCCCTTTTTTACCCCTCTCAAAATGTATTCTTCTTTTTATTTGGTTTAATTGTTAGGAAACAAGATTGATGGAGGACAATATGGACCTTTTATTCTCCCCTTTTTTACCCCTAAAAAAAATATATTCTTTGGTTTCCACTTGCTCTATACATGCAATTTATTATTTACCAACTGTTCTGGCCCCTTAGTTTAAAATTTCCCTAATCATCCCATTGGAATTGGTGTATTTCCTCTCCTTCATGTAATGAGCAAATAAAATTTGTTTGGAACACATTCAATATGTGATCTGTGTATCAACTGTTCTGGCTCTGTAGAAGCAAGCTTGTTGTCCGCAGAAGTTTAAAATGGAGATGAAGGGATAAAGATGAAAATTGATTGTTGAACGGGGAAATTCTGAATTGGATAATTAGTCATTTAGTACACACAATTACTTTAAAGAAACTCCTTGTTTTAGTTTCAAACGTTTTTCTGAAGTCCTAAAGTGTACTATGAACACCAATTGATTGGACAAATTTAAAAAATCTGTATTTACTCTACACACCCGCATATATGTCAAAATAGTCCCCAATGGAGCCCTTTCATGAAGTATCTTATCCTCTCTTTACACCCATAAACTAATCATTATAAAAAAAAATAAAACCTTGGAATCTTTTTTTTCCCTTCAAATAAAGTTTGCTACCTTTTCTTTTCTAAAAGTTGTTGCCTTTTTTTTAGCTATGGCATTTCTCCCTAAGCTAATTGATTATCTACAATAAAACCCAGTTTATTTGCCATAAACCGTTTGCTCATAAATGACATATGAGTATACAATTTTGGATAACTCCACCTTTTTAATGGACATAGCGATGTTCCTCCCAATCAAATGTTATAAATCTGTAAGGGAATGTCTAGAATGTACATGAAATCTAATGTATATCAAGTGAATAGTTGTAGCAATTATGTATATATTTTTTTATTATTGTTAAGGCGCACGGTGAGGCAACCAATAGAAAAATTCGATAATGGATTATATTTTGTTATTCGACAAAAATAATCCATTAATCATTAATATAAAAACAAATATAGGATTAATTTTATTATTTACTATTATATTATAATTTCAATTCATAATGCGTAAATCATAAATATAAATTGTTATTAATAAATATGCGCTTCATGTCTGTGAGGTGTGCGCATCTCGCCTCGCTCCTAACTTTTTAGGCTCTCATCGCCTCAATGCGCTTCTCGCTTTTACAACACTTCTAAGTACTCTTAGTTGCTATTAATTTCAAAGTTATGAAGTATTCAATTCCTAGGACACCGGCTTGTCCTCTCATACTTGTAGTTCTACTGTTTCGATAAATGTTAATGTTTTTCTCTGCTGAAAACATTTCAAATTCTTACAAGAACCTGACACCCATTACAACCCATGTATTGGATGTTTCTCGGGGTCTCTGGCTGCAGGTGTTGAGGTACATTTGGAAATGTGGAAAGGCATGCAACTGCGTCCCTTGTTTGGTGAAACAGACGTAAGTGGGTAGGTGTACCTGGGGTCTTTTGCTACAGATAAAGATGGGTGATGTGGTCCACTGATGAGCATGGAAGAAGATCTAAAGCCTGGATTTTACATAATAACTTTTAACACCGGTAAATACTGTCCAGCAGGGTTCTTTCCCTATGTTACTATCCTGTTTGAGATCGGGGAGTCACAGAACAAGAACATTTTCATGTTCCTATGCTGCTCTCCCTATTCTCATTCACTACCTATCGTGGAAGCTAGAAATTTGTGGTAGGTTTGTTGAGAAATAGAATAACCGTGCGTGCACTTGTGTTACAAATATTGGCAGTAGTCTTTGCCTTGGTTGTGGTTATGCAATTTAATTTAGCTGTTGTTATTTATCCAAAAAAATAAATAACAATAGAGTTGGGAGAAGATTTGTAGGTGTAAAATAGTATGGGTACAACATACGGACCAGAACGTAGGAGCCACAAAGATAACGATGATGAACTCTCATGCAAATGACCCAAAATCTCTCAGACCAGTTGTTGGGATTATAACCCATTCAGGAGATGGAGCATTAGGCAAAATAAATAAGGATTGTGTGTCTAATATCCCAGCTTTATATGTAAAGTTGGTTGAAATGGGGGGAGCCAGAGTTATATCTGTCATTTACAATGAACTCTTAGAATCTATTTTTGTTAGTGAATAATTTATTAAATAATTATGCATTTTTTCCCCCTCTTTCTTAATAGTTAATTACGCCTTTTTTAAAACAAATTGGAGATGGTG
Organism: Zanthoxylum bungeanum; assembly: GCA_019454045.1. NCBI lineage: Eukaryota > Viridiplantae > Streptophyta > Magnoliopsida > Sapindales > Rutaceae > Zanthoxylum > Zanthoxylum bungeanum. Next base: position 54,718 of record SKCR01047543.1, read on the forward strand.
ACCGGACATAGGAGGTTGGGAAGTTGAACATGTTGGCTATACAAAGACCATGGGCATACTTTTCAAGGTACTAACAAGCTTTTTTTTTGGATATTCAATTTTTATTCAATTTATTATTTTTTTATATCACAAAAAGTTTTAGAGATAAATGATATTGGCGATTATCTTCCTCAATTTTTCATTTGCTTAGGCTTCGAACTCTTATCAATGATCACCAGTAAGGTAATTCTGAGGAATATTCATTTGTTTGTTTTCAAATTTTTTTTTTTGTATTATCATCGATATATACCAGAATTGAAATATTCGTGAACGGTGTGATGCAACTTATTATACATCTCTCCTATATTTCATGGAAAAAATAAATATGACAGGAAAATTATTTGAAAGGTAAACATTAATTTCATTTAATTACTGCTGTTATGTTAATTTTTATTAAACCACATTATTTTTAAATTGATTCTGTTTAGTTTGCAAAGCTTTGTGAATACTTAACTGCTAATTGCTCTTTGTAAGTAGATTTTCATTAGATTTATTGGCCAGGTTGAGTACCGATAGCCTTGCCATGAACAATGGAGTATGACTAGATGAATATTCATTGAGTTTTTTAAATTTAAAACCAAGCATGCTTTTTAGACTCGTCCTTTTATAGCTTAACTTGTGTGTTTCTCATTTTCAGCTACTTGAATATTCATCTAGAAGTTATTATGTTTATAAACAAGCAATATTCACATATGACCTTTTTTCTTTTATTTATGCTTTAAGATTAACTAATTTTGAATTCATCCGGTTAATCACATAAATGCACTTACGCCTCAAAGAATGCTGTCGAATCTGGATTTACATGGTTTTCCAAAATCTTGACAAGCGGCATGTATCAAAAGGATAAGATACATAATTAATAATTAATAAAGAAAAAATATATACAAATGCTCCACACACACACCCCTCTGGATACTGATTTTTATGATAAATTAATATTAAGTAGGTGTTTTGTCTCAACTGTCCAAACTTACGACAATACTGCCTTTCAATGGCATCCTGAGTATATATTCACCTCAAAAAATAAATAATTTACTATTTTATCAGTTATGTTGCATGCAATGTCCATTTATTTTGTAAAAAAATGCCCTTGAATGGGGAATCCAATGATTCCACACTCTGAGGATGTTATTCAGGTGGCTCGATATGTTTTAAATTTTTTTAGCACGTAATTTATTTTAAAAGAAGATATATTATAGACGGTTTATCTTGCTGTAAGTTCTAAAAGCTAAAGGGATTGCAACTGATATAAAAAAAATTTGGTGCAAAGAGGCAAGAGAATCAGCGAATAGGCCACCTCTTAAGAAAGTGTTAGATAATCTGGTCTACAACTACACCCCCACTTATTCTGGGAAATGAGGGTAAGCCAATTAATTAAACTTGATCAGGGTTCAAAGATGTAAACTTGATCGTACCCTTTCTTGCGGTCAAGGTAAGAAAATAATGTGATATTGAGTCCCAAAACAATTAAATCAAAAAGAAGAATATTAGTTAATTAATTAATTAGTTTACCCTCATTTCCCAGAATAAGTGGGGGTATAGTTGTAAACCAGATTATCTAACACTTTCATAAGAGGTGGCCTATCCGGTGATTTTCTTGAATCTCTATGCACCAAAGTTTTTTTATGTCAACTTCAATCCCTTTAGCTTTTGGAACTTACAACAAGATAAACCGTCTATAATATATTTTGGTTTAAAATAAATTACCTGCTAAAAAAATTGAACATACTAAGTTACCTGAATGGCATCCTCATAGTGTGGAATCATTTGATTCCTCCGTTCAAATGCATTTTTTCTACAAAAATAAATAGACATTGCATGCAACAGATAACTGATAAAACAGTAAATCATTTATTTTTTTAGGTGAATATATACCTCAGGATGCCATTGGAAGAGAGTAACTGGATAGTCGTACGCTTGGACAGTTGAGACAAACACCTGATTAATATTAATTTATCATAAAAATTAGTGTCCAAAGGATGTATGCATGTGTGGGGAAGGGGGGGAGCATTTGTATATATTTTTATCTTTATTAAATTATATACATTATCCTTTCGATCCATGCTTGTTGTCAAGATTTTGAAAAACCCAAATAAGTCCAAATTCGACAACATTCTTTGAGGCATAATGCATTTCTGTGATTAACCAGGTGAATTCAAAATTAGTCAATCTTAAAGCATAAATAAAAGGAAAAAAATCATATGTGAAAATTGCTTGTTTAATAACTTTTAGATGAATATTCAAGTAGCTGAAAATGAGAAACACACAACAAAGTTGAGCAATAAAAGGACAAGAGTCTTAAAAAACATGATTGGTTTTAAAATTTAAAAAACTCAAAGAATATTCATGTAGTCATACTCTATTGTAGTTCATGACAAGGCTATCGGTACTCATCTTGGCCGATAAATTTGATGGAAATTTACGTACAAAGTGCAATTAGGTATTCAAAAAGCTTTGCAAACTAAACAAAATTAATTTAATTATAATGTGGTTTAATAAAAATTAACATAACAGTAGTGATTAATAAAATTAATGTTTACCTTTCAAACATTGTTCCTGTCATGTTACTATTTTCCTTGAAACGTAGGGGAGGTGGATAATAAGTTGCATCACACCGTTCAAGAATATTCCAATTCCGGTATATATTGATGAAAAATAATACCAAATTTATTTTTGAAAACAAACAAATGAATATTCTTCAGAATTACCCTATTGGTGATCATTGATAAGAGTTCGAAGCCTAAGCAAATGGAAAATTGAGGAAGATAATCGGCAACATTATTTATCTCCAAAAATTTATGTGATATAAAAAATAATAGTAAATTAAATAAAAACTGAATATCTTAAAAAAAGAAGCTTGTTAGTACTTTAAAAATTATGCTCACACTCTTTGTATAGCCAACATGCTCAATTGCCCAACACCATCTCCAATTTCTTAAAAAAAAACATAAATAACTATCAAGGAAGAGGGGGGAAAGATGCTTAATTATTTAATAAATTATTCATTGACCTCAAAAATATATTCTAAGGGTTTATTGTAAATGAGAGGTATAACTCGCTCTCCTATTTCAACCAACTTTACATATGAAGCTTGGATATTAGACACAAACCTTATTTATTATTCCTAATGCTCCATTTCCTGGATGGGTTAATCCCAACAACTAGTTTGAGAGATTTTGGGTCATTTGCAGGAGAATTCATCATCGTTATCTTTGTACTTTCAGACTTGGTGTATAAATGTTATACATAAGAGAATTTAAGTCTGAAATTAGTAATCCTAAATAGGCCATAGAGAACAAACAAAGACATAAACTTTATTTGTGGTTTATCTACAGTTGCGGTCCATTCCATATTATATGACGACTTTGAGTTGGGTTCGTTTATTTGGTGACATGGGAATGGAGGCACCTTATATAATGCAATCATATAGGACTGGACCAAGATAGAAATGAATTCTTTAATATCCGTTAAACAAAGAAATTCATTTCAGTGTACTATATGCTTATATATGGATTGACCTGAATCCTGAGTATACTACGAACTCCTACATGACAGATTATTTCATTTGATTTACAAATGTGAGGTTGTTGAAGAAATCCCGACCAATAATTACGTACTTTGGGAACATGATGGTGTGTTGGTGGAGTGGGACGTTTTACATAGATATGAAGTCCAATATTTTTTACGAGAAGTAAATGAGTATACTTCTTGAGGGTATATTCGATACTTGAACGGTTATAGTGCTCAATTCTTTCTATTACGAATAGAAAGATTAATATTCATAATAGTTATGTATATGAATAAATCGTTCATTAGAGAATCAATGGTACTTATGATACTAAATAATTATATGGGTATAATTGACATTTTGACCCGATTCTAATTAGAGATACTCGTGGAGGGTCAGTCCATTTGTAATGACTATATTGATGGACACTGACGTAGTTCGGCTTATATAATATATCTACAACAATGAGAGTGCAACTTTAGGTTTTTAGTGGAATACCCTATAATTAATAATTCAGAATATTTAATTAAAGAGCTTTAATTAATATTTCGAGATTATTGGATCCCAGAATTGTATGTCCATTTGGTTTCCGTGCTAACTCGATATACTGTAGCAAATTAAATATAATTGGATAGTCCAATTATTAACCCAGATGCATTATAATTATTAATATGATTAATACTATACGTGACACTTGAAACTTTATGTTAATTTTAAATAAATTTTTTCCATAATAAATAATTATGAGATAATTATTTATTTATTTTAAAATTTGGTTATTAAATTCTATTGTATAATTAATGCCGATTTTAAATTAATGAGTTTCCCAAATATGGTTTCTGAAACTCTTTTTTGAAATTGGAAATTGCAAAATTTGATTAGGTAACATGTTTAATGTTAATTGAGACATTAAACAAATTTGGAAGTTCCTAAAGGCTATTATGGTCGAATTTTGCTAAAGTGGAAAGTGTGTTTATTTTTTGATTTGATTACAAAAATGAAACCCTAGACATAAAAAGAAAAATGTTTTTTTTTTCTTTTGGTGAGATTCTCATTCTCACAACCCCTGGCCTCCCATTTTTCATTTTTTCTCTTTAAGTGTTGAGACAAAAAAGAAAGAAGAAAAATTAATGTGACATTTTTTCTCTCTAAAAGGTTTAGAGAATAATTTTGTGAGTGAAGCCCACACTTCGTTTTGTTTGGTAACGAGAATAGCACGGAAGGCCGAGTGGTGTTGACGAAATCCTCTTCTCATTCTTCTTCAAGGCTGATTCGGGGTTGTCTTTGGCAGTGTTTAAAAAAATGTATTGAGGCGCCGAATCGCCGCCTCTCGGCGTCGCCCGTCGAGGCGGCCGCCTTACTCGCCTTTCACCGTTTTTGCCACCTTTCACCGCTGAGGCGGCCGCCTCACATTCAGCCCTTTTTTTAAAAAAAATTTGTTATCCAACCAAAACGACGACGTTTTGGTGTGCCAAAACGTCGTCGTTTTGTCGTCTTTATATAAAAAAAAAAGGAATCAGTGTCTCTTGATTGCGTCTTTGATTTAGGGTTTCTCAGCTTCGTCTCTTACCTTCCTCATCTCTCAGCATCAGCGTCTCTTCTTCGTCTCTGCTTTGCGTCTGCTTTGTCGTTGGTTTGCATCTGCTTTGCATCCTCAGCTCGGTTCCTGTCTGCCTGCTCTGTCTCTACTTTGCGTGTATCAACATCATCTCTAATCTTCAAGAATACCAGTTCCATTCGAAGGTTAATACCTCATTTGTATTGATTCAAATGTTGTTTGGCTTAACTTTATCATTAGTTTGTTAAAAAAACGCATTTTTTTAAGGAAATGTGTGACGGCTTGTTGATTTTGGTCCAGGATAATATGGGGAATATCAATCCGAGACTAATCCTCCCTCAATAGTGAATTTGTTTGGTTATGGGGGACCAAAGGAAAACTAGCAAAAAACAGATAAACACACAAACCAATCACAAGGAGATTTAAACGTGGTTCGGTGGATTTGGATCCGACCTACGTCCACGGGCACAACCAAGATGATAACTTTATTATTAAACACTCTTCTTGGGTCTCTTTTTGTTTTCTACAAGTCAGAGCTTGAAGATTCAGATCCCTTCTTTTTGATGCTTTTACACATACTCTGCCCTCCTATTTATAATAGTGTAGAAATCATATTCCTTCTCCTATAAGAATTTCCTATTGAAACTATTCCCTTTTTTCATAAGGATTCCTAGCCAAAAACTACATTTACTTCCTTTATCATACTAGGACATTGACTTACTAGTTTTCCTCATGAAAATAGGATAACTTGTCATCTTATCCACAATGATAGGGTGTTATCTTCTGGAGCACGCCTCGCTATATGGTCGGTCTTCATGAGGTCGGTCTTCATGTGGTCGGTCATAATAGTCCTTCGAGCTGAGAATGCTGTTGTAGATCTTTATAATGCCCGTTATCCGATTTCTATGTGGTCGGGTTATAGATCATAAGTGCTCGGCTCCTAAACTCATGTGGTAGGGTCGGTATTAATGATCTCGATCAAGAAGGGAGTTACTCTTTTGCCCCTTTCGTGCTGTCTTAAATACCATAGTGCCTAAAAACACCATCAACATCTGTCCCCTAGTTCTCGGTTCCAACGAGTATACAAGTTGGTGCCGGGAACTACAAAAGATGGTGTGCCGATCGCCTTGCTGGTGGTCGCTCCAGAAATCACAGAGAAAAACGCATTGGCTGCAAATCTGGTCATTCATGCCACCTTCATGTGCTCAGTCAACGAGGATCCCGATATCTACCCGTGGAGAAAATGTTTTGCCCTTATGCTGATGACGACCGACTCGGTGGGACGTAACCCGACCCCGAGCTAAAATGAACACTTGGTTCCGGGGGGAATGTTACGTCCCCAGACCAAAAGGACGGACTCGGTGGGACACGACCCGACCCCGAGCTGAGATTAACACTTGGCCCTGGGGGAATGTTACGTCCCAGACCAAAAGGACTGACTCGGTGGGACATGACCCGACCCCGAGCTGAGAAGAACACCTGGTCCTGGGAATGCTACGTCCCCAGACAAAAAGGACGGACTCGGTGGGACGTAACCCGCCCCGAGCTGAGAGAAACCAAGTGACCTCGGCGGAACGAAATACAGCCCAGAGCTATTTAACCAAGTGGCCTCGGGGGAACGAATCCAGCCCGAGCCTGATTAACCACGTGGTCTCGGCGAACGAAATCAGCCCCGAGCCAGGTAATCTGTGGGACTTGCTCAGAAGGGAATTGAATCAACCTTGTGAAGCCCTACCGAATCTGGCACGGGCGTCCCCTTGCCAGATCAGTGAAAAATAAATCAAAAATTTGAAAAATAAGACCAAAAAGGTGGGGGTGACTCGGCACTTGTCCCAAAAGAAAACTTTTTACAAATGTAAACAACAGCACGGATGCTCACAACAGCGTCCTGCCCGAGGCCTCCAAAACACCAATTCTGAATCTTTCAATTCAGTGTCCCGGCGAACCAAGATTTGGATCAAAAAGAGCGTTTGATTGGTAAGGGCACATCCTTACACGTCGGTCCACTGGGGAGCCTGGTGTTTCGTGAGGGCTCCTCCTTACCACGCTGGAGTAGGCACACGCTACAGGGGCTCAACGCATCCCCGTGCTGTGCCTCTCACGGATCCAAGTGATGAATGGATCAAAAGAGTGTCCGGGGCGCTAAGGGCATATCCCTCCTTAGGTCCGGTATCACTGGAGCTAGCAATCGTCACGGGGGCCTTGTCACTCCCCGTGCTATGCTTTCCCACGGATCCATTACATCGGGTAAATGAGGATCAAAGAGTGTTCGACACATTAAGGGCATACTCCTCCTTATGTTCGGTAACACTGGAGTAAGCAATCGCCACGGGGTATCATCCCTCCCCGTGCTATGCTTCTCATGGATCCTATGCGTCGAATATGTCCCTAAGGACCCCGAGCTGAGGGAGATGGTTCTGGGGGAATGTCCCGTCCCAGACTAATGATTATGACTCGGTGGGACGTAACCCGACCCGAGCTGAAAAAGGCGCTTGGACCTGGGGGAATGTTACGTCCCCAGTCCGAAGGGCTGACTCGGTGGGATGTACCCGACCCCGAGCTGAAGAAGGCACTTGGACCTGGGGGAATGTTACGTCCCCAGTCCGAAGGGCTGACTCGGTGGGGTGTACCCGACCCCGAGCTGAGAAGGCACTTGGACCTGGGGGAATGTTACGTCCCCAGTCCGAAGGGCTGACTCGGTGGGACGCAACCCGACCCCGAATGAAGAGAGGCACTTGGACCTGGGTGAATGTTACGTCCCTAGTCCGAAGGGCTGATTCGGTGGGACGTACCCCGACCCCGAGTCGAAAGAGGTACTTGGCTCTGGGGGAATGTCCCGTCCCCAGACCAATGTGCATGACTCGGTGGGACGTAACCCGACCCCGAGCTGAAAAGAGAACTTGGCTCTGGGGGAATATTACATCCCCAGTCCAAACAAGCCGACTCGGTGGGACGTAACCCGACCCCGAGCTGAAAACAAACATCGATCTCCGGCTTCCACGTACTCAGCACGGCGTCGCCGTCCTCATCACCACCACTCGCCATTACGTGATAATTCCTCTCGAAAGTCCAGGAATACAGTAGCTGACGAGATTTGAACCCTTAAATCAGCGATATCAATGTCATGTCCACCTTCAACCAGACCCCATTTGTCCACCTGCAAATCTTCTTCAAGTCTGATCAACTCAATCGCTTCATCAATTTGCAATTTTCGACGAACGATTCCAATGGAAATGACTAAAGAATGTGCTGCTGATGCAATTGCATCAATTGCTGCCAATTCACAGTCATCTGCTTTTTTTAGAAGGCTTTCTATGGCCTTGATGAGACCATCCTCCTGCTTTCCACCAAAAAAGCCCGAGTATACTACAGGCTTAAAACCGAATTCTGATTCTACCCATTTAAGTAATGGGTCAATTTTCTCTACATGCCGCTCATGTACACCTCTTTTAAATCGTCATCATCTGGAGCACGACAGAGACTAAATCTTGGTTAAATTTCTTCATCAAACACTCGATAATTTTTCGGCCGAGTGAGTGGAACTCGCTCCAGTGCAGTACACGCAAGTTTCATGAGAGCATCGTGAATGGTCTGATCTCCATCTGTTTGCTGATAGTCCCACTCAGCACCAAGGCTTTAGCTAAGCCCAAATTGGGCAACTTGAGGGATCTCTTAGAAGGAGTCTTAAGCGTGCGATAATCAAGCATCACCGTCCATCCATTTCCATCATCAGCTTCTCTCGTGCTCACTTTCTGATAAAACCTCTTGCCCACTGTTGACCCTGTTATAAACGACATCGGCATCGTCACCGAAGACGACGCGTCTCTTGTTTCCGTCCCTTAATGTATATGCTTTCGTTACTCTCGTTGGATGGGGAGGATAATGTGAAGGACGATGATGCGTCGTTGTCGGATTGCGGTGGCTGACGGACGGTGGCGACGGAGCTGAGGTGGCGAGTTCGAAATGTGGTGAAAGAGTTTATTGCCATTTCTGCTATCTTCGGTCCTAGACGAGCTTCAGCGCTGAGTTTTGTTGTTTAGGGGTTTGACTTCAGGTTTCAGATTTCTGTTTTTTGTCCTCTTTGAAAGAAAGTTATTCATCCAGCTTTGCGTCATAGCTAACTCAAATCGCCCTTTCTGTTCTTGCTCTTTTTCATAAATTTTTTTTTTTTTTTTTTTTTTTTGAGCTTTTCCATCCACTCTGCTGTTGAACTCCCCGTCGACCGGTGATTTCCATCTTCTGCCATCGTCTTACTACGCGAGCTGCTTTTTGTTGAGTTCCCACAGACGGCGCCAACTGTTGACGGCTGATTTGGTCTCAGGATAATATGGGAATATCACCCCGAGACTAATCCTCCCTCATAGTGAATTTGTTTGGTTATGGGGGACCAAAGGCAAACTTAGCAAAAAACAGATAAAACACACCAATCAACAAGGAGATTTAACGTGGGTTCGGTGGATTTGGATCCGACCTACGTCCACGGGCACAAACAAGATGATACTTTTATTACTAAACACTCTTCTTGGGTCTCTTTTTGTTTCTACAAGTCAGAGCTTGAAGATTCAGATCCCTTCTTTTTGAGCCTTTTACACATACTCTGCCCTCCTATTTATAATAGTGTAGAAAATCATATTCCTTCTCCTATAAGAATTTCCTAGTTGAAACTATTCCCTTTTTTCATAAGGATTCCTAGCCAAAAACTACATTTACTTCCTTTATCATACTAGGACATGACTTACTAGTTTTCCTCATGAAAATAGGATAACTTGTCATCTTATCCACAATGATAGGGTGTTATCTTCTGGAGCACGCCTCGCTATATGGTCGGTTTCATGAGGTCGGTCTTCATGTGGTTCGGTCATAATAGTCCTTCGAGCTGAGAATGCTGTTGTAGATCTTTATAATGCCCGGTATCCGATCTTATGTGGTGGGTTATAGATCATAAGTGCTCGGCTCCTAACTCATGTGGTCGGGTCGATATTATGATCTCGATCAAGAAGGGAGTTACTCTTTTGCCCCTTTCGTGCTGTCTTAAATACCATAGTGCCTAAAAACACCATCAACAAAATGAATTATGTCTTCGTTGTGTATTTTTACTTAGACATTAAAATTAAATTAAATAAAAATGCTAGAATGAATTATGTCTTCGTGTGGTTTTTAACTAAATGAATTATATATTTTCACTTTGATGTCAAAGCTGCGCCTCGTTTTGCTTGACTATGAATTATAAAGAAATGAATATATTTGGATTAATTTCCGATTTTCGGATCGAAGCGCCCGCCTCCACCGCCTCGAGGAGGTCCGCCTCGCGCCTCAATGGCCGACCGCCTCGAGCGCCGCCACGTATTTTTAAACATTGGTCTTTGGGATTTTCGGAGGTTAAAAAAACACTCATAACTGTTGCAGGAGATTTAGCATAGTGAGCAGAATTGTGGGTACTGTTAGCGACTGTAGAAGTGAATAGTGATGCGAACATTGTAGCATGAACAGTAAAATTGTTATTGTTCATGGAAAAATTAAAAAAAAAAGTTAAATAAGATCTGATTCAGATTCGGCTTAAGAGGGGAAGGAAAGGACAAAAAGAATTTTAAGGTTGATCGCAGTGCCTAAAGTCATCTCGCCGCTACGTGAGGAATCGGTTACTACAATTTGCATCTAGAACGAGGTTGAAAAGTGCTCTTAACCCTTATTATTTATTAAAAAGTTTAATTTTTTATTATTTATATGTGATATAAATATTGTTTCATGTTGTGATGCATATGCACAACCTTTATGTTTATGTGATGAATATTTTGTTAAGTTCATGTGATGAATGATTGCATTGGTCATAAATTTTACTCTCCTTTTTTATGTTATTTTGCTTTTGGTGAATTCAAGGCTATAAGGCCATTTCACAAAGTTGTTGTAAATATCTTTTATGTAAATTTAAGTTGTGTCATTATTATATGTAATGGAGGCCGTTACCGTCATCGACAGCATAAGGAGTTTTTCCGCACATACCATTTCATGGAGTAAGATTTGAAGACCAACGGATGCCTTGGAATTTTTGTACTAATTAGATTAGTGTAGAAAAAATAAGAGCCTGGTCAATGCAATTTATGTTGTTCTAGTATGTTTATTTTGAATTGTTTGAATAATATGTCATATAGCATAGGGTGCATACTCTTGCATTTTCACGTGCCATGACATGTAAGATAGCATGAATATTCTAGGCAAAAATTTGATTTTGAAATTTATAAGGGTCAAATTGGATTGACCAGCTGTTTTCCCCGACAATTAAAAGCTGACACATCAATCTTTCTCAAAGCAATAGGGTCAGTTCTTAGGGTGTGAGCATCGGTCGGTTCGGTCGGTTAATCCATGATTTTTAACCATAACCGAATTTTCGGTTAAATAAAAGTGTAACCGAATTAACCAATTTATGACTCATAACCATTAACCAATTAACCGTTAATTTCGGTCGGTTATGGTTAATTCGGTTATTAACCAATCCAACAAATATAATTCATCAAAATCAAATTTTCAATAAAGCATTTAACACAATTACACCAAATATATAATTAAATCCATCAAAAATACATCAAATCATAAATTCATCAAGCATTTTTGAGAAGACAATCCAGAAAGTCAGAAAACAACTCAAAATTACATTACAAAATCCATCAAAAATACAAACATTAGGTGTTCAACAACTAATAAATAAGCAATTTTCTTTAATCGTCTTCAAAGTCAGCAACTCAGGACCTTAGGCTCAGCAACTCAGCATCCACAAGGCAGCAAACTCAGCAAGGCGATTATACCTAAAGTCTTTTTTTGCAACCATCCTGGATTCTAAGTTTGCATTAAATATATACATGATATGATATATAAGATTTTGGTTCATGAAGAAATGAAACTGCAAAATTTCTTCCCATTATTATCAATAGGAAAAAAAAAAATACATCTTCTGCAACAGGTATAATAACAGCATATGATTAGCTACACAAATATGATTATTTGGTGGGATTAGATGAACAGAAAAGAAGATCGAGCATCTAGCAAGAAGGAGACCAAGGCTGTGAAAATGTTGAGGACAATATGAACTATGATAACAAAAAAAAAATCAAAATAAGATGAATAAAGCCATTTGCCATGATTTTATACTACTGTTTTTTAGATATTACCTCATCAAACCAAAATAATAGAAACTATAAAAAAATATTTTCAACAGTCTACAAATTTTTTTCCATTTACTTTTCAATCCATTAATTAATACAAATTACACATATAATCACCCAGAAAGATCATCCATAGACAAACAGACAAAGTAATCTCTCTATAAATTTCAATTTCCACAATAAAATCTCAAATTAAAGAATCAGAGTAAAAATAAAACCATCATAATTTTTAAAAAAACATATAAATAGATAAAGGTATAACGAGAAAAACCTCAGAAGCACGAAACTTGGAATTTGTCGAGAAAATTTTGTGTTAATTATTTCGTATGGTCTCTCTCGTTTCTCTTTATGACGGCTTGAATTGGTACAGAGAGAGATGAGAGTCAGAGAATGAGAGAACCTAGCGGCTAGGGTTTTTAAATTTTAAGTCTTATTTTTAGTTTAGGGTTTTGAAATATATATATATAGAGTGTAATTTCGGTTAATCGGTCGGTTCGGTTTAAACGAATTTCATAACCGTAACCGAACCGAATAACCGAAAAAATTAAAAAATTTAACCGCAATAATCGATTTAACCAAATTAACCGAACCGTAATAAAAAAATGGGTCGAAACGGTTCGGTTAATCGGTTAAAACCGATTAATGCACACCCCTATCAGTTCTGATGGCCAAGAAATCTAGGAGAAAGAGGATGATTATATAAAGATCAATTCTTGTATGAAAGAAACTTAGTTGTGATCAACCAGCAAAACAATAATTACAATAACGCCATTCGAAAAGAGTGTCCACACTTTCTAAGACCTATGATTCAATGGAACAAAACAAAAAGTGTAAATAAACTGATTTTCCCCTGAGAGTAGAAGATAAATGTCTACCTGATGGTGTTCCTGTGGAATAGGAAAAGAAGCGATTCTGGAATAGTCTAATATAGAAAACTGAGGAAAAGCTTTGAGACTCAAATGAATGAAACTTTAAGTTGTTTACGATTTAAAACCAAAAAAAAATGCTATATATTTTACACATGCCGTATATAATCCTTAAGAATTGAAAAGCAAAGTTAATGAATAATAATAATAAGATAGTTATTTAAATTAGAATAAAGGGGGAGGGAAACGGTTCAATTCAATGAAATTGGTAGTATTAGCTTTAGCCTTGCTTGCTGTCCTGTTAGTTACGTGTTGATCAATGATCAGTGATAGAGAGATTGAAGAGTCATGTTCATGTTGCACATGAAAATAAAATTAGAGTTTGGAGCATAGAAAAAGCTTTGAGTTATGTCTGCCATTTCTCACATGCCATGACATGTAAGATATGCATGAATATTCTAGTCATAAATTTGATTTTATGAAATTTATACGGGTTAAATTGGAATATGTTATGCATGAAAACAAATTAATTGGATTAATTATTTTAAAAGTTTAAAGATTGGATATTCGGATTTAATATATAATGGGCTTAATAAGCGCATTATATTTTTCATTGTATATGGATGGAAACCCATACGTAACTTCCATAGCCAATTCCGAATGGACGGTAGTCTGGTCTGCACTCGGGATGCATTTCCATGTACCATTGGAATTTATAATACGTTTATATTACTTAAATAGTTTAATTCGTATTTTGTCCCTAATTTGAATTT
>SKCR01047544.1:0-52761 GCA_019454045.1 Zanthoxylum bungeanum
ATCATCCAACCGAGTTCTCCACCACAGTTTGGCATCACCAGCCAAGTACATGCTCGTGATAATCACTTTCTCTGCCTCTAGGACATGAGCAGCCTTGAAGTACTGATCCATGTCCCATAAGAATTTCTCCAACTTCTTTGCATTTCGAGCACCACCGAATGGTTTTGGTTCAGAAACTTTCAACTTGGTCACGCCCTCACCCCCAACAGGTTGTCCAAGACCCAATGCCCTTTTGAGAAGAGTGATTTCCCCATCATCTCCTCTTTACTCCCTTTCTACGCCTCCACCAAAACTACACAGTCTCTGGTGAATACTGTAATGCGTTCTTCCGCATCAACCCGTTGTGTATCAAGGTTGTTCCGAAGGCCAATAATTTCTTCCGCATCAATATTTACGGCTAATAAAAACTTAAATAAAGTAAATGTTGGAAAGTAAATGCTGGAAAGTAAATACGTAAAAGTAAATGCTGGAAATTAAAAATATAAAATTAGAATAAAAGAAAATGCTGGGGTTAAATGATTCACTTTTATCACTACTATTTTAGATATCTCCCTTAATATAATATATTAACTTTGCGTGATATTCCCAACTAGCCATATAGGCGGTATCCCGATTAAGTCAAATTAATAATTAATTACCAACCGACCAACCAGGCGGTATCCTCATTAAGTCAGGTTAAAACCAATTTCAATAATTACCAACTGACCATAAGGTGATATCATCCTTAAGTCAGGTTTTAAATAGTTTATATATTATAATTAAAGGAGATTAATCTAAATATTAGTAATAAAAGCTTTACCTTTAACCCCAGCAAGGGGGAGTTACCTCATCATTACTGAAAAGTAAAGAAAGGAAAGTATTGTTGCGTAAAAGTAAATTGCAGAAAGTAAAGACTGAAAAGTAAAGAAAAGAATGTGCAAATGCTTAAATTAATTACTGAAAGCTGTAAATAAACAAACAAGATACAATCTTCTTAGTATTCTTAAGGAATTACATAGAAGAAAGTATGGATTCAATTTTGAAATTTTGGCCTCTATTTACAGGGAAAAATTGGCTCCCGCGTCGTGACGCGTAAAGTGTGCTTGCGTCGCGACGCGCCGTAGATCTTGGATGCGTGGCATGACTTTTTCTGGAGATGATGACACATGGCAGAGCTAAATTATTATCTCAATAATTATGCTGATGTGGCGCTGACATGGCGATGATGATTGTCGATAGCATGTGATGGTGACACGTGACACGACACATGTTAGCAGATTTGTTGTGATGTTGACATGTGGCAGACGCATGTTAGCGGATTCGGCGCACGTTTACAGCCGGCATATTTTAGCAAAACTTCTCTGATTGGTCCACGTGTCCCGGTGCACGTTAGCAGACTCCGGCGCACGTTAGCGGTCGTTACGCAGGCTACGCGTCACGACACCCAAATGACAATTTTGCCCTTTTTATCCATTTTTGACTGTTTTGGCCCAAAATCACCTCCAGAGAGTCCTGAAACTTTATTTATCTATAAAATAACACAAAATACATCAAAATATTCACAAAACTTAAGAAACTATACAAAATATTAGGTCAAATGAGTGGGAAATAATGATACATTTACCATTCATCACACCCCCAAACTTAATATTTAGCTAGTCCTCGAGCAAAACAACAAGATAAAATAACATAAACATCTTTAAAATAAAAATAAAACTAAGCCACTTTTGTAGGGATCATGATTGCATTTAGCATATGCAACAAGCCTTTAAACCCCTAGGTGTCCCTAGTGGATGAGTTGTAGTCTCGTGAGGGCTTACAGCGACGATACCCACAAACATCAATATAAAACTAATGCACACAAAATCAAAAAGACAAGAGAAAAGAGAATAAAGAAGTTAGTGACTAAACAAGTGAAATTTCTTATCCAAGTTAATAATTGTTTTCTTTCTTTCTAAATTATCGAATAAGTAAATTCTCCGATTATTTTTACCATTCTCCATATACACAGCCAACAAAATATTAATCAACTCATTTTTTTCCCACAATAGTCACAAGTGTAGTTGAGAAGAGAGTAATATTTTTGTCCTAAAGTTATATAAGAATTCACACTTTTTTAAGCAATGAAATATTTTTCTGATTTATTTATTTATTTATATACAATATCTTCCATCCATGTAACGAGCTTTGGGCCAGTGACTCCCAAACCAGTTGGCTTTAGGGCACCAGGTGTTAAGACACCCCTACAGACTTAATTACTCAGATTTCAGACACATATATATTTTTTTACAACATCTTCGATCCATGTAGCGAGCTTTGGGCCAGTGACTCCCAAATCAGTTGGTTTTAGGGCACTTGGTGTTAAAACACCCTTACGGACTTAATGACTCGGATCTCAGATGTTTTTTTTATCCCATCGTTTTTTTAAATGCTTCCTCCAATTAAACTAGAGCATTGAATATTACAAACTCGTCAATTACAACTCATGTCCGTATGTTACCATGTATGTTGATAATACATGTCAACTGAGCATATGAAGATCCATTTTAGTCAGTTTTATGGAGAATTCACAAATTAAATAATTTAAAAGGAAATAAATAAAAATTAACTTGTTTCGAAATTGGCTGAGATACGTCTCAGGAGTGGAAATTCCTTACACAGCTATCTCACACCAATTTCACATAATTAACACAAAATATTTTTGTAGTTTTTGTAAAAAAATTTCAATTTTTTTGATTTTTTTCGAAATGTTTTGACTAAAAATAACACAATAAAAACAAGATACTAATCAACCATTCCCCACCCCCAAACCTAAATGAGACATTGTCCCCAATGTCTTAAAAAGTAGAAGAAGAGTTAGAAACAGT
This sequence comes from Zanthoxylum bungeanum, assembly GCA_019454045.1. Classification (NCBI taxonomy): domain Eukaryota; kingdom Viridiplantae; phylum Streptophyta; class Magnoliopsida; order Sapindales; family Rutaceae; genus Zanthoxylum; species Zanthoxylum bungeanum. The sequence continues at coordinate 2,847 of SKCR01047544.1, forward strand.
ATCTGGTTAGCTGAAATTCTACATCTAAATGAAGAATTAAAGGTTAGAGCCTGTGCTGCTATGACTCTACCCAATTCCTGTGCTGCTTCAACGTATTCTGGCTAAGAGCCAACACTAGTACCACAAAACACACAGATGTTTACAACTCGTCTTCTTGAAGTGGCTTCCATTATTATATGTTTTTTTCTCAAATCTGGATGCCTTCAAAAGTGCAATGTTGAGTTGAATTTATAACATCTGAAAAAGGGTGAGCAATAATAGTACTAGTACTTGCCAAATGAAAATTATTAGCTAAAAAGCAAAATAGATCGTGAAAAGTCAAAAAGTATGGATCCTGTCGGAGAAAATAAAAGAAAATAAAAAAAAATCACAATTATTAGGAAAATACAAAGAGATAATAATATTTACAAGAAGTAACGGCTTGAATGATGTCTATGCGTCAGGGATAAGTTTCCCATCCAATTTTCAGAATTTTAGAGTCAGATTCCCGAGACAGTACTATTGTCTTTCTTTTCAGAATTTTGTATATAACATGTGAATTGCATGATGCACATATCCACTGGAATGCGTCTCAAGAGTCTTAGATATGTCATCCAAGGACTCCTTACTCAAGCCATCCCTAATGAATTTAATTTTATCTTCACGGTTATCAGACACCGTTCCTAAAGAACAACAACGAGTATTACATGTCATACGAGCACATTTATAGCAAACACCCATTCTTTTAGCTCTTCTCTTTTTAGCATATGTGAAATAAAAGAGTCAGAAGACTCACCTGCCAATCGGACCCGTGCTTCAATAATACAACGAATGTCATTAGGACTACCTTTGATCATCAGTAGTTTCATATGTTCCAAGCGAACTTTGTAAACTTTCATCAGAGAGTTTTGAGGGAGAGAAGGAAATTGCTTGTGAAGGTTTGCGAGAACTTCTTCCATCCTGAAATGATTTTACTTGCAAAATTTTAAACATACAAAAGTAAAACACACCAAATCACAATATATACATAAATTGCATGGGTTGCCTCCCAGCTAGCGCTAAGTTTAAAGTCGTCAGCTAGACATGACTGCCTGAACATTAGGCTGGATCTGAAAGTTTCAAATCAATACCTCATACATCAAATATCTCCACTTCCAAAATGTTTTGCAGAGGTCCCTCATTTCTCCTTGAAATATTTCCCGTTCTCTATCACCTGTCACATTGAAGAGCAAATAGATAAGCATCTTTAAAAAGAGTGGCCCAGAACAAACCTGATTGAAGGACTTTGGCTGCAGTTTTATTCCCGCTGAAGTGTCCGCCGTATGGTGATGAATGACAATGCTGCAGGAAACTAATGACCTCCTCATATGGAACACAATGTCTCAGTAATTGATCAACATAGCATTTGAACACGTACGGCTCATCCCAGACATAGTGCTTGACTTCTTTGAAGAATTTCTTCCGTTGCTGAGTTGTCCATTCCAACGGTCATTTTCCTGATACTATGTAGTTGACATAGTCAGCATACCAATGGACATCATGTTGTTTCATGGCAAATAACTGTTCATCTGGAAAAGTTTCTTTGATTGTCAGTTCTTTGCCAGCTGTTTCTCCATTCTCGAGCCTCGATAAGTGATCTGCCACTTGGTTTTCTGTCTCTTTCCTGTCTCTGATCTCCACGTCAAATTCTTATAATAGAAGTATCCAACGGATCAATCTAGGTTTGGCATCTTTCTTCGCGATTAGATATTTGATTGATGAATGATCTGTATAGACCACCACTTTGGGACCCAGCAGATAATATCAGAATTTATCAAAAGCAAACACAACTGCAAGCAACTTTTTTTCAGTGGTTGTATAGTTGAGTTGAGCTTCATTCAGAGTTCTACTGGAGTAGTAAATGGTGTGGAAAATTTTTACATTGCGTTGTCCAAAAACTGCACCTACCAAAAAATCACAAGCATCGCACATCACCTCAAATGGAAGGGTCTAGTCTGGTGCTACTATGATGGGAGCCGAAACCAGATTTTGTTTTAGGATCTCAAAAGCTTCGTAGTGTTCTTTGGTGAAGTTGAAAGGCACATCTTTCTCCAGAAGATTCCCTTTTATGAGATCCGATGTCCCAGCATAATGCTTTTATGCACCATGAAATGACATTTCTCCCAGTTCAGTACCAGGTTGGTATCTTCGTATCTTTGTAACACCATTTCCAAATTTTGCAAACAGTGGTCGAACGAGTCTACAAACACAGAGAAATCATCCATGAAAACCTCCATAATTTGTGTAGGACACAGAAATGGACGACGCTGTTCTGGGCTCGCGGCCTAGTTGGGAGTACGGAGTAGCCCGCGGGGGACTAAACCGGAGAATAAAATGGAGTCGCCACCCGGTGTGAACCGGGAAAATGATTTAAGGCCGCACTCACCCTCAGAAGGGAAGACCTCAAACCGTTGGGTTCGGAATGGTCCCTTACTTATGCCACTTGTATTGAACGGATTTGTGCAATAATTTAACTAAGTCTATGCAACACATATGCTCAAGAGTAACCTAAATCTAGTTCGCATTTATAAAGATAAATCCTATGTCTAAGTTTGCATGCTTTAAAAGTAAGACATCACAATGGCAAACATACGATATCACACAATAATCTCATAAGCATGTTGAATTATCAAACACGAAAAATAAATAACAACCTAAACGTAAATATAAATTAAATTCCAAATGTGAAAGAAAGTAACTAAATCATGCATAAAGAAACAATATACTAACAACTAAATCATGCTTAGAAATAGATAACATCCTAACGACTTAAATAAATAACATGCTAACGACTAATCATGCTCAAACACAAGATTGGACGAAATGAAATAAGTGTGTCTCTCAAGTGGTACGTGGCATTGTATCCCGAGTGCAAACCACAATACCGTCCATTCGGATTCGGCTACGGAATTTACGTCTGGATTTCCATCCGATATACCGCAAGAGAAAACACATATTTCGTTCACCCGGAAATCACATCATGCACCAATTCACAATACTCATGCGAATTGTATTGTTTCCACTGTGCCGGAAGGGTTAACCTCTTTAGTCGTCTCTCGGGAGTGCATTTCACGGTGCCGGAAGGGTTATCGTTTCCACTGTTTTCACTGGTCCGCTTTTTCTACTGTTTTGTCCATTTTCACTTGCGGTTTTCGCTCACTGTTTTCTCGGTTTTTACTGTAATTTTCAGTCCATTTTTGGGCCGGTTTTGGGACAACTTTTGGGCAGTTTACTGTCTTGATTTTGGCTACTTTGGTCGCTGTTTTGAGGTGTGTTTGAACTGGTTTTGGGGACTAGTTTGTGGTACTTTAAGGGTGCAATTTGAGGCTAATGAGTGGCAGTTTGTACGTGTGCATGAGGGAGCTTTGAAGGCTTAGTGGAGAGGCAGATTACGTGAGGGTTATGACGTGCATGAAGGGGAGTTGAGGGCAGTTAACGTGGCTGTGTTTAGTGGGGTGAGAGGCGGTTGTCGTGGTGCATTCAGTGGGTGAGATGCATGGCTTATAGGGCTGTATTGTGCGTGGATTGTATGTAGCTTGTTACATGTGCATGAGAGAGCTTTATGTGGTGGCTTGTTACGTGTGCATGTGGGAACTTTGAAGGCTTAGTGGAGAGGCATATTGCGTGAGGGTTATGGCGTGCATGAAGGGGAGTTAAGGGTAGTTGACGTGGCTGTGTTCAGTGGGGTGAGGGACAGTTGTCGTAGGTAGTAGTGGCTTTGATAGCTTGTTGTGTCTCGGCTGTGTGGCCGAGTGTGGGAGAGTTCTGAGAGAGAGTAAGCTGGTCTGACTGCAAGGGTTTATTACCGAGAGTGGCTGGTTTAGTTTGATTCGTGCATGGCTCTCGGTTGGGGCTGGTTAAAGGCTAATGGCGTGCTGGTGGCTTGCTTGCTTTGATCGGTTAATGGGGGCTTGGTGGAAGTGTTTGTTGCCGAGATTAGTTGTTAATGAGAAGGAGAGAGTGATGATTAGGGTTTCTATTCTGCGTGAGTGAGGAGAAAGGATAATGGAGGTGAGAGGTTAACTTACGTGAAGGGTTTTGAACTCAGAAGCTAGGGCTGCTACGTGAGGTTGCATGGAGTGAGAAGTGAGGGTCTTTGGTTCTGAGAGTCAGTGAGGGTTGCTGGGTCATGCGTGATGAGGGGTGGCTCATGTTATGCCGAGAGTGTAGGGTTCATTTGGTGTGCATGGCTGACTAGGGACGTGATGTAGTTGATGATGGGCGTGAAAGGTTTTTGTTGGTTGCTGCCGTGAGTGTCTGGGGGAAGAGAGAGACGGAGTATATGACGTATGAGGATTCTAGAAAAAGAGACCCCCTGCGAGAGTACTACATGCATGCTTTTATAAGGGCGTGAGTATGGGTGTCGTATGGGCATCGTTATGGGCAGTGTATGATTGCTTTTTGGGAAGTTGATTGTGTATGGGTGAGGGGAAAATATTGGTTGGCAATTGGATGCAACTCAGAGGGTTATTTTGAGGTTATGGAGGGTGGTTGCATGGATTTTTGTTAGCTTTGTGTTTGTGTTTTGTTGTTTAGTGTTTGTGTGTTTTTGTTTTGTTTTGTTTATGTTTGTTTTAGTATTTGTGTGAATATGAGGGAATTGTTTTTTTTTTGTTAGTGTTTGGTTTGTGAAGGAATAGTTTAATGAGATTGGTGGCTTTGTTGTTTGGGTTATTTAATTGATTTATGTTTGGTGGGATTTGTTGGGCGTGGGCTTAGTGTTTTAGGCCGAGGGTAATTTTGAAACTGAGACCGAACGAGCGAACCCGAAGCTAAACGAGCGAACTAAATCCAATAAAATGTCAGTTCTTGACCCTTCCCTTCCGACGTCCGTTTCCCGTGACTTCCGCAACTTAAAAGGTAGTGTCTCCAAATGAGACTCATCATAGGGACTTATATGCAAAAATGCAGTGCCTACAGTCTCCCCCACTTTTATGGGACTGGTGCAGTGTGTGACAATGACAATCCTATCAAAGTACGTGCAATGCATTTTAACTTACCTGGCTCGCCAGCTGTCACCTGGTTTGCTTGTTGTTCTGAACTGAATTTGATGATGTGCCATTCCTGACGTGCTAAACCCCGTACCTAGGGCGTCGCGGTAGTCCACAATAGTCCACATAATCCACATAGTCCACGATAATCCACGGTAGTCCACAATACTCCACGATAGTCCACCGTAGTCCACGAAGTCTACAATACTCCCCAATAGTCCACAATAGTCCACGGTAGTCTACAGAATCCACATAATCCACGATAATCCACAGTAGTCTACAGAGTCCACGATAATCCACGGTAGTCCACGATAATCCACGGTAGTCCATGATAGTCCACGGTAGTCCACATAGTCCGCATAGTCCATGATAATCCACAGTAGTCCACGATATTCCACATAATCCACATAGTCCACATAGTCTACGATAATCCACGGTAGTCCACAATACTCCACGATAGTCCACATAATCCACAAAGTCCACGATAATCCACGGTAGTCCACGATAGTCCACGGTAGTCCACATAATCCACATAATCCACATAGTCCACGATAATCCATGATAGTCCACAATACTCCACGATAGTTAACAGTAGTCCATAATACTTCACAATAGTCCACGGTAGTCCACGGTAATCAACAACACTTCACGATAGTCCACGGTAGTCCACAACAATTCACGACAGTCCACGGTAGTCCACATGTCGTACCTTGCAAAACTGTTCTGATGTCTCCATACCCGACTTTTTCCAAAAAAAAAAAGTCTCCATACCCGGAGTGCCGTACCTGGCAAAAACTGATCTGATGTGGGCCTCGCCCCCAGAGTGCTACACCCGGCCTAGACTGATACTGATAATGATGTGGGCCTCGCCCCCAGAATGCCATACCCGGCAAGACTTATACTGATAATGATGTGGGCCTCGCCCCCAGAATGCCATACCCGGCAAGACTGATAGCTAATCATATTTTCATCCTCAACGAATGCTTCGCGTCGAAACCTGAGAACCTTCAAAGTACTCGATATACTCAACTCTGATCGTCTGAATATGTGATCTGAACTAGACTCCTAGTGTGTGTGTGCTAAGGCTCTTTCGCAGCTGAATCCTTAGGTAAGCCAACTTGATGATTTCGCTTCGGAGAATCGGACCAGTGGGTCTAACCAATCTAGATATCTTGATCACTTTCCGTGATTACTTCGGCATACTCAACATGATATGGTTTTTTTTTGTCTCTTTTTTTTCTTTTCATTTTGAACTTTTTTTTTTCTTTTTTTTTCTCTTTTCTTTCTTTTTCTTTTTCTTTCTTTGACACACCTACCATTTAAGGTAGCATTTCTCCTCATGGTGGTCCTAATACTCGCCCATGGGTAGCTCCACACTTATCGGTTATAGGTGGTCTATTTTTTCTTTTCTTTTCATCGTAGAGACTCTTTCTTTGATTCCAACCATATCATATATCGTAGCATAGGTAAACCAAGAGGGACATCCAGGCGAACGGTCATTCACTGATCCATCATTTCCTCAACAAGTCATCTTGCCAACCACTCAGGCTTCCACTATTGAGATCCCGTAATCAAGTGCTCGCTAGTCCAGCCGAGATCAATCCATTCAGAATACCGGATGAGAGCACATCTCACACTTATTGTTTATGAGGCTTCTCCCTACAGCAAACAATGTCATCACCAGACATATGCTTAACCATCAAAGACTTCTCTATCTTTTTTTCATCTCACTCTTTTTTTTTCACTCACTCCACGGAATTCTTCATTTCCACTGCTGATAATGTAAGCTTCGCCCCCTGAAATCCATTCCTGGAACTCATACTGATATGGGCCTCAACCCTGGGATTCCTCCCCGAAACTGGTTCATTCATGAAACTGATACTAATTCATTCTTGAAACTGATACTGATTCATTCCTGAAATTGATACTGATTCATTCCCAAAACTGATACTGATTCATTCCTGAAACTGTACTGTTGCTGTTTCTGATTGGCTTGCCTTTGCCGCTTTCTCTTTTTCTTCTTCAAAAAACCTATGAACACAAAACAAAACAAACACAAAAGAGTGCAAAATGTGTTACGTGTATGCATGCATGCATGAATGTTCCCATCCAGTCGGGTTAGGTCTTTTACCAATTCCTTTGGTGACTGCTCGGTCCTCTCTTCCTCAGGCAAAGTACTGCTTCAATCTATCTACGTTGATCGGCTCGGTGAACTCATTCCCTTCTAAATCTGACAGTCTCACTGCCCCATTTCCTATTACCTTCTGAATGGCTATCCTGTCTTTTCTGCTTGCTTCTTCCGAGGATTCCCCGTGTTCCAAGTATTGCTGAATATCATAGTACCACTTATTGAGGTAGTAGACTGCATGCTCCACCCCAGTCTCATCTGCTTGTACCATCATCGCCCCCAGCGCTTCGGGTTCAATGGACAAATATAGTACCAAGGGTTTTCCCAGTCTTGGAGGTTTCAAGATAGGAGGTTTCACCAAATATTCACTGATCTTGTCGAAGGCTTCCTGACATTGCTCATTCTATTTCACTGGCTTGTCTTCCTCAACTTGGCGATGAACCGACTGATGTATTGAATTTTCCCAAGGAATACTCTAACTTCTTTTTCTTAACCCAACGGACTATCCCCAAAACTGTTGATGATGTGGGTCACGACCCTGAGACTTATCCCCAAAACTGATGCTGATGTGAGTCTCGACCCTGGGACTCATCCCCAAATCTGATATTGATGCTGTGGGCCTCGGCCCCAAACTGATACTGATGTGGGCCTCGACCCCAAACTGATACTGATATGTGGGCATAGCCCCAAGTTGATACTGATGTGGGCCTCGACCCCAAACTGATACTGATAATGTCTCCATACCGAAGTGCCATACCCGGCAAAATGATACAGATGTCTCCGTACTCGGAGTGCCATACCTGGCAAGACTGCCCGGCTTGTTCATTCCAAACTGTTTCCATTCTCGGAGTGCCATTCCGGCTGTTCATTCCTGAACCTTGCTCCATTCTCGGATTGCCATTCTCGGCTTGTCCATTCTCGAGCCTTGCTCCATTCTTGGATTACCATTCTCAGCTTGTTCATTCTCGAACTCTGTTCCATTCTCGGATTGCCATTCTCGGCTAGTTCATTCCCGAACCTGCTCCATTCTCGGATTACCATTCTCGGCTTGTTCATTCTCGAACCTTGCTCCATTCTCGAATTGCCATTCTCGGCCTGTCCATTCTCGAACCTTGATCCATTCTCGGATTACCATTCTCGGCTTGTCCATTCTCGAACTCTGCTCTATTCTCCGCTTACCATTCTCGGTTTGTTCATTCTCGAACCTTACTCCAGTGGAGTCGAGAATGGGTAGGGTCAAGAATTGACATTTTGGTGGATTTAATTCGCTCGTTTAACTTCGAGTTCGTTGTTGGACCTCTGTTTTAAAACACATCCCCAACCCAAACCTAACCAAACACAATCCAACAAAAACAAAAAACACAAACCAAAATGATAAAACCACTCATGCACCTCACCCAAAACTCATGCCCAAAATAATAATAAGCATCCCCACAAATCACACACAAATAACAAACACAAAGCAATGAAAATAACCCATGCACCCTCCATACACCGCACGCCTCACGCCCAAACAATAATGAACAAACCAAGCACAAACCAACAAACAAAGAGAACCACACCAATCAAAAACAAACAAAAAACCCATTCCTACACCCATAATCCCCACGTGAAACAACCACTCAACAAAGCCATCAATTCCTTCACACAAACAAAACAACAAAAAAACAACAAAAAACCAAACACAAATAAACAAAGACCAAACACTAACCAACAAATCAACAAACCCATCTTCTCAAATAAGCCCATGCACCCTCCATGCATTTAACCCTCTCCCACATAAACAACAAGTCACAAACAAATACAAAAACATGCAACACCCATAACACACCCATGCATAACCCATAACACCACATTCACCTCCACTCCCCTATAAAAAGAAACCCTAACCAAAGCCACAAGGCTAGCTAACTCATTCACACAAAAAAAAATACCAAGAAGCATTCACGCCTAAAAACTACTTCCCTACAGCCCCATTGCCGTGAAAAAACACCCCAGTAAACTCCTCTCTCTCACAAGAAAAACCCTAAACACAGTTCTCGTACAACACCTACTGCCTCTTCCAACACTCACCTCACGCCATTAGCCTTCATCCATCAGCCCCTCCTTCACGCCCATACACTGCCACATATCCCTCCAGACCACACACATCCTCTTCTCTCTTCTCTCATTCACGTAACACACAAACCCTAGCCCTACCTCATACCACCGACTGAAAACCCTAGATCTCTCGGCAAGACTCACTCTAATGACACTCACGAAGTAAACCTTAATCTTCTTCTCTCATTCGCCTCTCTCATACACCCAGCAGCCCCTTCCCCAAAACTGAACTATCGATACAAATAGCCACATGAACTACTGACCACCGACCAAACTTATACACATCAACAATCACAAAACAAACCCCACAAACTGCCCCACCGAACTGTAACAAATCAATAAAAGAAACCATTCACAGCAGCCCCCTACACCACGCCAAATAACTCACATGAAGCAGCCCCTTCACCAAGCCAAATAAGCCATTCACGAAGCAGCCCCTTCATTACGTCCTAACGACCTTCATGAGCAACGAACCCTAACCCCACATGCAGCCTCTGACCGTCAAACAACAACCCAAATATGCTTGTAGCAGCTCATGTACCCACCGAACAGCACAGTGCAGCCAACCGACCTCACACTAAGGACACACGTCCCATGCCCCTCTCGGCAACCAACACCTAAGGCTCCCTTGAATCCTCTCATGCACCTCTCTTCTCTCGGCAAACCATTCACGGAACTCAAACTCACACAAACCATTTTCGGGGCTCTGTTCTGGGCTCGCGGCCTAGTTGGGAGTACGGAGTAGCCCGCGGGGGACTAAACCGGAGAATAAAATGGAGTCGCCACCCGGTGTGAACCGAGAAAATGATTTAAGGCCGCACTCACTCTCGGAAGGGAAGACCTCAAACCGTTGGGTTCGGAATGGTTCCTTACTTATGCCACTTGTATTGAATGGATTTGTGTAATAATTTAACTAAGTCTACGCAACACATATGCTCAAGAGTAACCTAAATCTAGTTCGCATTTATAAAGATAAATCATATGTCAAAGTTTACATGCTTTAAAAGTAAGACATCACAACGGCAAACATACGATATCACACAATAATTTCATAAGCATGTTGAATTATCAAACACGAAAAATAAATAACAACCTAAACGTAAGCATAAATTAAATTCCTAATGCGAAAGAAAGTAACTAAATCATGCATAAAGAAACAATATAATAACAACTAAATCATGCTTAGAAATAGATAACATACTAACGACTTAAATAAATAACATGCTAACGACTAATCATGCTCAAACACAAGATTGGACGAAACGAAATAGGTGTGTCTCTCAAGTGGTACGTGGCATTGTATCCCGAATGCAAATCGCAATACCGTCCATTCGGATTCGGCTACGGAATTTACGTCAGGATTTCCATCCGATATACCGCAAGAGAAAACACATATTCCGTTCACCCGGAAATCACATCATGCACCAATTCACAATACTCATGCGAAATAAAGTAATAAAATAACTAAAAATAAATGATAATAAATAAAAGGGTGCCCTCAGGTCTAACCTCTTTAGTCATCTCTCGGGAGTGCATTTCACGGTGCCGGAAGGGTTATCGTTTCCACTATTTTTACTGGTCCGCTTTTTCTACTGTTTTTTCCGTTTTCATTTGCGGTTTTCGCTCACTATTTTCTTGATTTTTACTGTAATTTTCAGTCCATTTTTGGGCCGGTTTTGGGACAACTTTTGGGCAGTTTACTGTCTTGATTTTGGCTACTTTGGTCGCTGTTTTTAGGTGTGTTTGAACTGGTTTTGGGGGACTGGTTTTTGGTACTTTAAGGGTGCAATTTGAGGCTAATGAGTGGCAATTTGTACGTGTGCATAAGGGAGCTTTGAAGGCTTAGTGGAGAGGCAGATTGCGTGAGGGTTATGGCATGCATGAAGGGGAGTTAAGGCAGTTAACGTGGCTGTGTTCAGTGGGGTGAGGGGCGGTTTTCGTGGGGCATTCAGTGGGTGAGATGCATGGCTTATAGGGCTGTATTATGCGTGGATGTATGTAGCTTGTTACGTGTGCATGGGAGAGCTTTATGTGGTGGCTTGTTACGTGTGCATGGGGGAACTTTGAAGGCTTAGTGGATAGGCAGATTGCGTGAGGGTTATGGCGTGCATGAAGGGGAGTTAAGGGCAATTGACGTGGCTGTGTTCAGTGGGGTGAGTGACAGTTGTCGTAGGGAGTAGTGGCTTTGATAACTTGCTGTGTCTCGGCTGTGTGGCCGAGTGTAGGAGAGTTCTGAGAGAGAGGAAGTTGTTCTTACTGCAAGGGTTTATTACCGAGAGTGGCTGGTTCAGTTTGATTCGTGCATGGCTCTCGGTTGGGGTTGGTTAAAGGCTAATGGCGTGTTGATGGCTTGCTTGCTTTGATCGGTTAATGGGGGCTTGGTGGAAGGGTTTTTTGCCGAGAGTAGTTGTTCAGGAGAAGGAGAGAGTGATGATTAGGGTTTCTATTCTGCGTGAGTGAGGAGAATGGATAATGGAGGTGAGAGGTTAACTTGCGTGAAGGGTTTTGAACTCAGAAGCTAGGGCTGCTACGTGAGGTTGTATGGAGTGAGAAGTGAGGGTCTTTGGTTCTGAGAGTCGATGAGGGTTGCTGGGTCATGCGTGATGAGGGGTTGCTCACATTATGCCGAGGGTGTAGGGTTCATTTGGTATGCATGGTTGACTAGGGACGTGATGAAGTTGATGATGGGCGTGAAGGGTTTTTGTTGGTTGCTGCCGTGAGTGTCTAGGGGAAGAGAGAGACCGAGTATATGACATTGAGGATTCCAGAAGAAGAGACCCCCTGCGAGAGTGCTACATGAATTCTTTTATAAGGACGTGCGCATGGGTGTCGTATGGGCATCGTTATAGGCAGTGTATGAGTGTTGTATAGGCAGTTGATTGCGTATGGGTGAGGGGGAATATAATGGTGGCAATTGGATGCAAGTCAGAGGGTTATTGTGAGGTTATGGAGGGTGGTTGCATGGGGTTTTTGTTAGCTTTGTGTTTGTGTTTTGTTGTTTAGTGTTTGGTGTGTTTTAGTTTAGTTTTATTTATGTTGTTTTAGTATTTTGTGAATGTGAGGAATTGTTTTTGATGGTTAGTGTTTGGTTTGTGAATGAATAGTTTAATGAGATTGGTGGCTTTGTTGTTTGGGTTATTTAATTGATTTATGTTTGGTGGGATTTGTTGGGCGTGGGCTTAGTGTAGGACACAGAACTTGACAATTGTGTTCTAGGCTCGCGGCCTAGTTGGGAGTACGAAATAACATGGAGTCGCCACCCGGTGTGAACGGGACAACGATTTAAGGCCGTACTCACCCTCGCAAGGGAAGACCTCAAACCGTTGGGTTCGGAATGGTCCCTTACTTATGTCACTTGTGATGATATGATTTGTGCAATAAACTAACCGAATCTATTCAACAATCATGCTCAAGGGTTATCTACGCCTAAGTCCGCATGCATAATAATAACAGTGAGAACCTATATCTAAGTTCGCATACTTCAAAGTAAGTTGTCATAACGGCAAACACGCAATAACATACAACCATCGCATGAGCATGCTCAATTATCTAATGCGGAAAATAAATAGGAATCTAAGCATAAATATAAATTAAATCCCAAATGTGAAAACAACCTAATCATGCATAAAGAAATAACTTTCTATCGACTAAATCATGCTTAAGATAAATTTCATGCTAACAACCTAATCATGCTTTAATAACAAGTAAATAACCTACGAACTACAACATGCTCAAACACAAGTTTGGATGAGATGAAATACGTGTCTCTTAAGTGGTACGTGGCGTTGTATCCAGAGTACAAACCGCACTACCGTCCATTCGGATTCTGCTACGGAATTTACGTCCGGGTTTCCATCCTATATACCACAAAAGGGAATATGTAATTTAAGAAGATGAGAATATTATTTGTATATATACAAGATAACAAGTGCAAGCCATTAGATCTATATATGGATTTATATCTGTGCGTGTGAGCATGTATAATGTATGCCGAGTATATCGATGATAATGTAAGTATATATTGCGTAAGGTAATTAAAGATGAAAGCATGTGAAGAACAGCATTTATACGTCATTAACTTGTTAGTATGTATGAACATATACATGTAATTATATGAAAACCAAAAAAAAAAGGTATATAAGAAAGCATCACTAGGGTAAGTGAAAGCATAAGAAAAGGATATGCATATTTGTGTGAGTTCATTTTCAGAAATTGAGTTAAAGCTAAGAATGGTTTTGGAAATTCAGATGGTTTTTAAGAAAAGCTTCAAATGCTTTTGAAAGTAATGTTTTTCAGAAAAATGTTTTCTTACAAATTTGAGATTTAAGCATGGTTTTATGTTTTTCGGGGCATGAGGGAAAAACTCACCCCAGTATGTAACTTGAGATTCAGTTGGAATTGACGGATTCAGAGACATGTGCACATGTGAAGGACTAGGGGGACGCCTCTAGATACTCAGCGCTCAGATGGTATATTCCTGGGCGGAGATGCGCCATTCAGATTTCGGTTTTCAGAAAAAGGATTTCAGATTTCAGTTTTCAGAAAAAGAGTTTAGAAAGCGATTTTAGAGAGAAGTACAAGAAAGCGTTTTCAGTTTTCAGATTCTCAGTAAACAGTTTTCAGAAACAAGATTTTAGAAATAGTTTCCAGAAACCAGAGATTCAAAGCATGATTTTAGAACGATAAGTTTTATTAAGAGATTTTCAAACAGAGTTTCAGAAAGCAGTTTTTAGAAAGCAATTTTTCAAAAAGGTTTTTCAATAAGTATTTTCTAAAGATATGGCATAATTAAAGATCAGTATAGCTTATAGGTTGAGCATATAAGTCATACATTCTGGTTAATATACGAAATGCATATAGTTAACATTGAAGCATGATAGCGTGATTACATCTATATGGATATATGATTGATGTTGTATGTATTATATTTTGTATCATGATTACATCTATGTGATTATAATTGATGCCTGTGTGTATTATATAATTGCATATACATGTATGGTGTTATTGAGTTGAAAATAGAAATTTGCAAATGCATGTATTTATAGCATTTAAGCTTAATAAGTTCGAATATGAATATATGAAATTACAGATGTAAGGTATATTAGTTTGCATATGTTTATGATATCGTGATAATTTGTTATGTAAGTGAATTTATTTACCTGCGTGTGAAATATATTAATGACAGAATTAGTAAATAGAATATAGACAGTCAAAGACGAATGTTTAATAGAAAGAATATTATATAAATCTGATTTGATGATATTTCAATGAGATACAAGAAAGGTAAGTATGATAAATAACCAAACTAGATTAGCAAAGAATAAGTAGTTAAGTATTGAGATATCAGAGTAGTGCAGCAGAAACGTGATGGAGACTGACTTAATAGATGGGGATGTAATAACTTGATGCATGAAAATATAAATAGTAAACAGGATTTAAAGTTTGTGTATGATCAATTAAGGATACTGGTAACAAAGTAACATGTTTGCGAAATGATTAAGAAATAGAGAATTAGTTCAACCCAGTAAATGTTTGCTTGGTCACATAAACAACCAGGTTAATAAATAAACAGGATTCAGACTTTGCATGTGTCTGACGCGCAAGGAATGAGCATAGTTACTTACTGAGTCATTATGACTCACACCACAACAGTATGATAAAAACTTACCTTTCTTGAGATACAAGAAAGGTAAGTATGATAAATAACCAAACTTGATCGGTCAACCACAGACACCAGAGCTGGAGGAGCTGGATAGTAGCGTTGCAGTCAGCCAGTCACTAGGTCTTGGGGAAAATGAGACTCGAGATGTTTATGAGTTTAGTTGTAAAGTAATTGAGTTGTATAAGTTTAGTCTGTAAAAGATTTTGTTTACACGTATTTCGGGCACGGAGCCCAGTAGTATTGTGTCTTGAATTCTATGTTTTAGTACGATATTATATGTTGGGCCCTATAGGTTGTATGGAGATGCTAGACTTGATCCAGGTTGCTCGATTTTAGTAGAGGTCATGCCGAAATTTCGGCAGAGTCAGAGGCTTATGGAGGCGGGATTAGCCTGTCTCCTGCTTCTTTCATTTTCTTCATGCTTCTTTCATTTTCTCTCCTAAAGAATTTGGAAGAAATGTCTTGTGTGTTTTATTTTCTTGTAATTTCTTTTTTCTTTCAATAATAAAATTATGTGTGTTTTTATTCACAGCATGAGTTGCTAATTTCATTCTACTGGGGTAAAGGATGAAACTCTAAATATGAAGAATATAAATTAATCTTACTTATATTATAATATATGAATTGTAATCTGAAAACTAATAATTAATCTTCTTTTATATTTGAGGGTGTCTTGATTCACCGTAGACTATCAAATCTTGGTTGGCACAATTAATACTTTACCTCATATAATACGAGAGAGTAATTTAAATCTGAACTAATTATTGATAAACTTTATTACCGCTCATATGGCTAATTTTATTTATTTGACATAATTGAGTACCCAACTGCACTTGTTATAGACATATGTTATCAACGTCTTTATAGCTGATTTTCTATGTTTTGGCATAATTAATTACTGAAGTAAATTAACTGGGTAATAATGATAATTTATATATTATAAAAATTAAGATTTCTCTATATTTAAAATATTAAGAGTGGATCCTCTAGTCTCAGCATTCTTATTTATTGTTGTAGCTCAATTTAAAATTATCTATCACTTCAAACAGTTCAGCTTTTTCTTTTCACTCAATTACTAATTTATTTTACTAAATATAATCCATGTGGATCGACTCCGCACTTACCGGGTTATTTTATTACTTCTACTCTTTTATACTTGGGAGTAAAGAACCACTTTGTGAGTGTATCAACTAAATTTATTTCCCCACTAAATTTTCGTCACAAAAAATATAATTTCTTGTAGTGTTATTTAGTTTTGTCATTCAAAAGCATGCAGATGTCACTTCTTGTCTAAGAAAACTACTGCAAAAAAATTACAGTGTAGATTTTAATGGCCCACCTTATTTAAAGATACATATGATTTCTGTAAAACTTGTGAAAATTGTTAAAAGTTGTGATTCATTTCAAAAAGAAACATGATGCCTTTAAATCTCATCCTTATCTTCGAAATCTTTGATTGTTGGGGAATAGATTTCATTGATTCATTTCCACCATCATTTGGATTTTTATATATTTTTATTGCAGTTGATCACATCTCAAAATGGGTTTATGAGATTCCTTATCGAGACAATGATCACAAAACTGTGATAAATTTTTAAAAGAAAATATTTTAAATCGATTTGGAATCCTTCGAGCTATTATAAGTAATGGAGGTAAACACTTTTATAACAAGCCTTTTAAGTATTTAATGAAAAAATATGGAATTACACATAAAGTTTACATCTCCTATCACATTCAGACAAATGGTCAAGTTGAACTAGCAAATAGGGAAATCAAACAAATTTTGGAAAATGGTCAACCCAAATCGCAAAGATTGATCTCTTCAACTGACTGATGCAATTTGGGCATACCGAATAACTTTTAAAACCTCTTTTGGAATGTCTCTATATCATATAGTTTATGAAAAATCTTATCATTTACTTGTAGAACTTGAACATAAGGCATATTGGGCTATTAAAGTATTCAATTCAAATTTTGAAAATGCCAATCATAAACGTAAACTACAATTAAATGAACTTGAAGAGCTCGGAATGATTCATATGAGAATGCAAAAATTCTTAAAACTAAAACTAAGGTCTTTCATGATATTCGAATTTCACGAAAAATATTTAAAATTGGTCAAAAATTTTTGCTTTATAATTCTCGTCTTCATTTATTTCCTGGAAAATTGAAATCCAAATGGAGTGACCCATTTATTGTGAAAAATGTTTACCCATATGGAGCTATTGACATTGAGAATCATATGAATGGTGATGTATTTAAAGTGAATGGATAGAGTCTGAAATCATCTTTAGAGTGTTCAAATTTTCAAGAATCTATTTTCCTTTCAAACTCAGTGTACTGTGATTGATGTATTATAAATTGTTATTTTCTTTTCTTTTCTTTTGTATTTGTCTAATTTCTATTTTTTTCTTGAGTTTTCCAGCAAATTTTTTCTTTTTATCAGAGTCTTGCACCCCGATTAAACAGCGGATAACAGGTACTTCGTGACTCTAAGTCGATTCTTTCAATCTCCTTAAATTACTGATACCCTACAATCAAGACATGGAAGAAACTCTCATAAGACTCCACAATCATTTTCCTTCTCTCCCCCAATATGCTCTGATGAAAATTTACAAAGCACGCACCGAAAGAATGAGGCTTCTTATTATCAATGGTATTCCAAGTGATATTCGTTGGGTAATTGAAGTAAGGGTTCACTTAGCAGATGAGTTATCTGACTCTTTCATTTCTTTCATGTCTAGTTTAGGGAAAAACACATATGCTAATAAACGAAGAGCTAAACAATTAGGTGTTTATTATAAAAGTGCATGTTGGACGTGCAACACTCGTTGTCGTTCTTTATGAATGGTGTCTGACAATCGTGAAGACAAAATTCAATTCATTATAGATTTCTTGAGTATGGAGTCTTTAGATGATATATCATTGACTCTTGAGACGCATCCTAGTGGACATGTTCATCGAGTGATTCGTTATTTGCATACATAATTTCAAAAAGAAAGACAATAATACAGTCTCGGGAATCTGACTTTAAAAGACCTTGTTTACCAATTTATAAGAAAATTGGATGGGAATCATATACTCGACCCATAGAGGGCGTTCAAGCCGTTATTGGACGTAAAACCAGAGGAAGTTGTGATCCACAATCACAACTATCAGTAAATATTATTTTAATTTATTATTTTGATTTTCTTTACTTTAAATTATTATTTTGAAATACTTAAATTTACTGTTTTGATTTTCTTTACTTTAATTTTATCGACGGTATTTAAACTTTTTGACTTTCACGGTCTATTTGATTGTTCATCTCATAATTGTCATTTTACAAGTACTATTATTTTTATTACTCATCCATTTCAAGATCAATAAATATAACTTGTCATTTCTCTTTTCGACACATCCAGATAAGAGAGTGAGCAAAATGGATAAATCTTCAAGACGACGAGACATTAATATCTATGTATTTTATGGAACTAGCTCTGGAACTAAACCAGAATTCAGTGAAGTTGTAAAATAATTGGGTAGAGTTATGGCGGAAAGAAACATGCACTTAATATATGGCGGTGATAATCTTGGATTGATGGGATATGTTTCAAAGGCCATGCAAGAATATGACAGTTAAGTTTTGGGGATCATTCCAAAAACTTTGACAGACAAAAACCTCATCGGAAAATCAAATGGAGAAGAATACATTATCTCAGGTATGTCTGAAAGAGTTACTAAAATGATTAATCATGCTGATATTTTTATTGTTTTACCAGGTGGACTAGGCACGTTGGAAGAAATATTCACAACTGTGTCATTGGCGAACTTGAACATTCACTAAAAACCCATTGGAGTACTCAATGTTGATCACTTTTTCGATTTTCTTTTAGTATTTCTTGAGGATGTTAAAAGACTCAGGTTCATTTTAAAACTGGTAAAAGATATCGTCCTAACTGCAAGAAAAACTGATGAATTAATTGACCAACTCTTAGCTTATGAACCAAAAATCGACCTCATTCTTTCCAAGTTAAAATGGTCTGATAACGATCGTGGCAAGAAGCGTAGAGTGGACTTGAATCTTAATATGTAATTTTTTTTCCTTTTAAATAGTCGTAGATTCAATTGTCAAATCCACACTAACCAGATGATGTCTTTAAAATTCTACTTCTTCTTATTCAGACATTGGAGACAATGTCTCAAATTGGTTGGGATGAGTGGATAATTGACTAGATAGTTTTCATTTGTATGTTTCATTGTTGTGTTTTATGTTAAAAAAAAAAAAGAATTATGTTGTTTTTGTTTTGTTGTTATTTTGTGTGTAAAAAAAAACTACACACAAACCAACAATAATTTTTTGAATAACCAAGTGGAATTGTTGTTCAGAGATGGCAGTGTAAAGAGTTTTCGCTCCTGAGACGCATCTTAATATTTCGTAACAAGTCATTTTTGTTCCTTTCTTTTTAATCATTTAAATTTATGAATTCTCTATAATATTGATTAAATTTGATCTTCATATGCTCATTTGACAGGTATTATCAACATACATGGTACATATGATCGTGGGTTGTAAGTGAAAATTTTGTAATATTCGGTTTTCTATTTCGTTGGAGGTAACACCTAAAGGCAGTGGAATTTGTGTTTTTATTCAAAAAAAAATAACCATGTTTTTTCTTAGTAATCGGACATCTTGCCTCAGCAAACAGTGATTGTTCAAGTAAAACGGTAGAGTTTGAGTTAGTTTTAAAAAAATGATAATAATAACATTCAAGATTTTACTTAGTGACCGGACATCTTGCCTCAATAAGGAGTGATTGTTCACGTAAAACGATGGAGTTTGAGTGGTTTATTAAAATATATATATATTTGTGAATAAGTTTGATTTCGTAGCCTCTCTAACTTGAGCAATTAAGTCTGTAAGTGTGTTTTAACACTTAGTGCCCTAAGGCCAACTGGTCTGTGAGTCACTGGCCCAAAGCTCGTTACAAGGGTTAAAGAGAAAGCTTAAGGAAATCAGACACTTCCCGAGCAATTAAGTCTGTATGGTTGTCTTAACACATAATGCCCTAAAGCCAACTAGTTAAGAGTCACTGGCTCAAAGCTCATTACAAGGGTTAAATATGTATTATTAAAAAAATTTATTTTTTATATAAATAAAATGTCGTTGCCAATAGGTGTGAATTTTGATATAATTTAAGGAAAAAATATTACTCTCTTTTCAACAAGACCTGTGAATATTGTGATTACAATGAATTGATTGATACTTTGTTTTATATGTGTATGGAAGAATGGTAAAAAATACAGGCGAGTGCTTATTTGATTATTTAGAAAAAAAAAACAATTACTAATTTGGATAAGAATTTATCTTTTTAGTTTTCGCTTAAATTAATATGGACTAGTAATAAACTGGTTGGGGTGTGATGAATACTAAAATGTGTACATTTATTAAAAATAAAATTAATCATTTTACACTTAAAGTTTCATTATTCCTCTTAATTTAGCACATTTGTGAAATAATAATTAAATTTATGTTTTATATATTTTTATTGTCATTTTTATTTCTTATATAGGTGAAATAATATTTTGGATGCATAACTGACATTTGGATTTTGGAGGCCATAAACTTGAAAGGGCGTTCTAACAGTATACAATTTCGAAATTTCAACTTTGCGTTATTTTCGTATTTTGGTCATAACTTTTTACTCCGATATCGAATTGAGGTGATTCTAGTCCCAGATGAAAGAATACTCAAATATCTACAACGTTTCGGTTTACAAGATTTTCTAGTTCTGAGGTTTTCAAGGTCGAAATTGGTGAAAAAATAAATATGTGTCGCATGTAATTTTAATTATTAGAAAATAAAAAAAAAAAGTAAAAAATAAATAAATAAATAAAAGTTTGAAATGTCATAATCCACTTTTAGTGGATTGTGACAAATATTTACAAAATGATCAACAAAAAAAGTCAAAAAATGAAAAAGAAAAAATACATTAGTAAAAGTTTATTGTTTGTATTTGATTTGGAAAGTTTTAATTAAAAATTAAGAGATGAGCACTTCTACTATAATAGAGGTGCTCACCTTTCATTTTCTTCATGTTTCTTTCATTTTCTCTCTTGAAGAATTTAGAAGAAGTGTCTTGTGTGTTTTATTTTCTTGTCAATAATTAGTCCAGATTTAAATTACTCTCTCATATTATATGGGGTAAAGTATTAACTGTGTCAATCAAGATTTGATTGTTTACAACGAATCAAGACACCCTCAAATATAAGAGAAGATTAATTATTAGTTTTTATTGCTGGTTTTATTTATTTGGCATAATTGAGTACCTAATTGGACTTGTTATAGACATATGTTATCACCGCCTTTATGACTGATTTTATATGTTTTGGCATAATTAAATCCTGAAGTAAATTAACTGGGTAATAATGACAATTTATATATTATAAAAAGTAATATTTCTCTATATTTGAAATATTAAGAGTGGATCCCCTAGCCTCAGCATTCTAATTTATTATTGCAGTTCAATTTAAAATTGATCATCACTTCAAACAATTCAGTTTTTTTTTCACTCAAATTACTATTTTATTTTACTAAATCTATTCATATGGATCAACCCCGGACTTACCGGGTTATTTTATTACTTCGACACTTGATACTTGGGAGTAAATAAACACTTTGTGAGTGTGTCAACGATCAACTCGCTGATCTTTTTACCAACCCTTAACTTCCTGGATGATTTCGTGAGTTGGTTTCCAAAATCAAGCTTTCTTACCTTTCATCAGCTTGAGTTTGAGAGGGTGTTAAGGAAATAATTGGATCGTAATCTTTGCACACATTATGGAAAATCATGAAAATTATGGTAATGATTCTTGTACATTATTAGTCTTATTACCTTCCTTATTTAGTTTCTATATTGCCTATATAAAGACTCAGCTACTGTAATAAATATTTAGATTAAAATACAAATATTATTCAATTCAGTTTCTAACAGGAAGACTATTGGAAATCTATATTATAAAGCACAATGGTGTGAGGGGAAAGAGAATGTAACGGATGGTTAGGATTAAGAGAGATAATGTATCCAAATGCTATCTTTATGTGGCTTAATTGGCGGCTCAGATCATTTCATTATAATCTAATGGCCAATAAAGAATCATTTCATTATAGAATCTCTATAAAAATGAAAAATGAAAACAATCAAATAAATTAAAGAATAAAATCATTTATTAATGGAAAATGAAAACTACCAAATAAATTAAAAAATAAAATCATTTAATTAAAAAATAAAATCATTTCATTATAAACAAATTCAAATAACAGAATCTCAATCTCTCTGTAAATTATGTAACATCGTGCCGTAGGCACGGGCACACACTAGTGTGTTTATAAGTGATGATCACTCTTATAAAACATGTTTTGGGTGAGTTTGAGTCCACGCTATAACATAAGATTGAATAGTCAGGACTTCGGTGTTGAGTCATCCCAAATCACTACAGAGAATAATATCTTATTAATAGACCAGATCTATCTTTTTTGAAAGTCAGATCTTTGTATATATTTCTCAGAAGGGGATACATAGTAGTATGTTTTAGCTTAGCCACTATTATATAATTTGTTGATCACTGCATATAAGCAAATCGAAAATGCTAGCTGATTCGACTCATCTACTGCTCTGTATGTAGGACATATTTTGATATCACGAGTGAACATAATGTACAGAACTTACCAGCATACGTCCCATCTTAATATCACATTTTTTTTAAAAAAAATATTTGAAACCTCATCAAATCCGAACTTAAACGGAGTATGTAAAATTCTCGACTGTCTCAGATTTTTACAAAAAATACACTCTCTATATTCGAACTCAGGACCTGACAATCAAATTTGACATCTCGGGCTTAATATCACATTACATACATACGATGAATTGATTGATAAATATATCAAATGAAATTTTTCTCGGGAGTTAATATATACATACATCAAGTGCCGACTAATATAAACTATTTATATTTTATTTGTCTCTCGGGGAATTATTTAAAAAATATAATAGAACTACTTGAGCTTTGATTCATCACACCTCAAGATAAAGGTAACTTAAGTTTTTAAAAATTTAAGTTCAATTTTTTTTTAATTTAATGTAATATAAATTCAAATTAATAAATTTGAAATCCTATTTTTATTTTTTAAAAAATAAATTTTAATTTTAAATTAATTAAAAAATCTAAAATTGAACCGGAACCGTCCAATTCAGTTCCAATTGGATCATTATGACATGACAAGGGATGGAACTGGTGCTTAGATTTTTTTTTATTTTTTATTTTTATATATTTCACATTTAGGGAATATTGAGACATTTTTCAAAAAATTCAAACATGAAAAGAAAAGGTATATGACCCACTAGATAAAGTAGTCAAACCAAAACAAATTTGTGCTACCAACTTTTAATTTGGATTACCCACGTCATACCTTTTTTTTTAATCAATAAGGTGATTAAGGAACTATTAATATAATATTAAATTGCAATTATTTGGAAAGGAATTTCAGATTAAAATAATAGATAATAGTTTAGTTGTAGTGGAACAATTTTGTTTGTCAATTGATTTTTTTTTTTTTTTTTTCTGACAGCAGGACAGAGTCAATGGTGGAATTATTGGTTAGGTGCAAATTAGATTCGATTCAATTTAATTAATTTGAGAGTTGTGTATATTTTTTAATTGAAACTAAAAAATTAAAAAAAAATTACCCACTTGAATAAAGAATAACCCAAAAAAAATTGATTTTTATGTTTTAAATTCAATTAACACTTAAGTGTGTTTGATATACATTTTAAGTATAATTTTTAAGTTTTTTTTTTTTTTTAAAGTAAGGTTGTGAATAAGAGTTTTTATTAAAATTATAAAATTATTTTATTGGATAAGTTTTTAAAAGTTGTGATGGATAAGTTTTTAAAAGTTGTGTTATGAAATAAGTGAAATAATATTGTTAAATTAAATAATGATATTATAGACAATTTAATTATTTAAAAAAGCATTTCAAACTATACTCTGAGAATTCCAAATTTTGAGTTTTTGCTAATAAAAGTAAAATAATTTTTAAATTATCAAAAACTCTATTTAAAATGTAACCAAATACCACCAAAAATTTTGAAAAGAGTTTTTGATATTAAAAATATTTTACAACCACTAAAAGTCATACCAAATAAGTACTTATTTCGAATTGAAATCACTCACACAAATATATTTTGTTAATAGCACAACGTCAAACCTAATAAGGGAAAAGAGTTATCTCCATAATTTTAGGAAAAATAGGCTTTTCTCCTTATTTGTGGAGAAAAAAAAATAGTTTTTATACAATAATTAATAAATATTTTATTACTTTTATGGACTATTGAGATTCTAATAATAATTAATAAATATTTTGTTATTTTTATGGACTATTGAGATTATGTGCATAAATTGAAGCTTGTGAGTTGGGTTAAATTTTGCAAGATGTGGCAGCGAGAGCAAATTATGAAGTTTTTTTTTTTTTTTTTTTTTTTTTTGGAAACGATGGAAACTCCACCACCAAACCACCCATTCTGGGCCGCGGCGCAGGTAAAATCACCGGCTATCCCAGACTCTTACAAGAAGTGCACCCCATGGATTCGAACACAGAACCTTAAGGTGAGATCCTGAACCCTACACCATCAAGCCACACCCCTTGGGGACGCAAATTATGAAGTTCATATGAGCATATGACACTATTGTTAAGGATAATGGATTATCAAAGGCTGAAAGGAATAGTGAACTATTTGAGATGGAGGCTACTGGAGCTAATAAGAATGACGGTGAATCAATAATTTGTGAAGTCAGTGATGTTTACTATTATAACTGTTATTTTATGTATGTTTCACTCAAAACGTCGCAAGGTTTAAAAATCAATATAATCATTCAATTAAATCTAAAAATTATTTATTAAAATTATAATATAAAAAAAACATATGATTCTCATTTACTGTCTCTCACATTAACTTAATCAATTAACTTAATCATCGAATAGTCATTTTTAAGTACTCCACTAATGCAAATTTCAAGTCATCTCAACTTCAAGAATAAATCTAATAATCTATAATATTGTGTATACAATATTTGGTAAATTGTATATATCAATTAACTCCGAATGTCCCCAATGGGCGTGACTTGGTGGTGTAGGATTCAGGGTCTGATATTTAGGTTTTAGGTTCGAATTCAGAGAGTACGTTTTTTATAAAAGTCTGGGACAGCTGAAAATTTTACATACTCCGCTTAAACCCGGAAGAGGTGGTTTGACGGTTAGATTTCAACAATTTCAAAAAATAAAAATAAAAATAACTCCAAATATTTATATACCTTTTACAAGTCCAATTCAAAATACCAAAATGGGTCATTTCATGTTCATTATTTGTTTATCAAATTTCACATGTATGTATATGAATTGGTCAAATTTGTCACACTCTTGTCCTTTTTCACTCCCATTTGGTTACAATATTCTTAGAGCTGTCCCAAAGTTTTGTCACATCAAAGTATGAAACATCTTGTATAATCTCATGTAACTATTGTACTTATTTTTAACAAATAGAGAGTTTTGATAAGTGTGTAATATTCCTATATTTACCATCCTAAATTGTATCGTTTATTGGCTAAATCCAAGACATTTAGTATAAAATTACTTGTTTTGTGATTATTTTGTAGATACGGAACTTTACAAAATTTATTGGATGATATTAGTTAAGTACAACGAAAATCAGCGATATGTCTAATCATAGATAATTAATATACATTAAGGTTGTTAAAGAACAATCAACGAATGCAATAAGTTTTATTGAAAAAAACTGTAAATGGTATCAACAACCCAAATAAATCAGAAACTTACAGATCAAACAGAAACTTGCAATGCAAGAAACTAAAATTAATAAACACACTGACTTGTAAAGATTGAGGCTAACGTATGAGGCTATGACCTATAGTAGAAATTCGTCCCTACTCTTGTGCTTGTAGTTCGTTGGACGTCTGCCACCAGGATACAACAATCTGCAAGTCGAAAAAACTGCACTGGATGTTTGGTTTTTCGTTTTCAATGATCGGTTTATGGAAAATTCTATCAGTTTCAGAAATTTTGTATCTCATCTCTGTGATGAATGTTTTGTATATATAAGAAGGGTTGCAAAACGTTTTTCTAGTTTCTCAGAAGAGTTGTGTTGATCAGACACAATCTTCTGATTCAAATCCAAAATTTAAATAAGGAAAAATATTTTTAAGTAACCAAGATATTTAATGAATCCCCAAGGCTCATCTTTATTTAATTAAATATATATTAAATATATTAATTAAACATAATATCAAGCTAACTAACCACACTCATCCAAGCTCAAGCCCAAGCTCAAGTCTTGCTTTTTCTAATTTAATATAAGTATTTAGAGAATACTTATAAATCTTTCATTTCACATTTGCTTTTTAGATGTGGGATTACTCCCTCTATTTACTATACAAACTCGGTTCGTGTGATTTCACCCAATAAATCACGCAAAACTTAATGGGTTTTTGCATTTTCATATTCGTCTAAACATCATAAGAGGGTTACATATTTAAATACTTCTGCTGGACCGTGGCCGTTTGTATGAGCTGTCTTTATTACCAGTGAAAATAATGGGATCAAGGTAAAAAAAAAATGTCTGATTCAGGTTGGCTCTTATTTGTGGTGTTGGGCTCCAACTCACTTGGGTGTCTTGTAGTTGCAGACTATAGATTCCTGTCTGCTCTCTCTTCTTAATTTTTATTAAAATTTTCCACAAGTGAACTCAGAATTGGCAGCAGTAATAGTCCATTCCTGTAGGCTCCCAGTTTCATTATTTATATCTTTTTTTTCTAGTTTCACTTCTCTAAGCTTCACATCATTCATCACAACTACTCCACAGAAATTCAGTGCAGCTGCAGTACAAGATTATAATTAGCTCTTATCTTTTGCTTTTTGCCTTTCATTTGGTCACCTGAACAACTTTCAGCTACAATTGATTTGGTCACCCTCTCCCTCTCTCTTTTTTCTCACTATGAATATGTAGTTATGTACTGCTAACTCTTAAGTTGCAGAATCAGTTAAGGGAACAATGAGTTTCGTTTTTTTCGCTTTCTTTTTTCTTCTGGTTCCTTCATTTGGTCTCAACACAGATGGGGTTCTTTTACTTTCCTTCAAATACTCAATCCTAAGTGACCCTTTATCAGTCTTGCAAAACTGGAACTATGATGATGAAACTCCATGTTCATGGAATGGTGTCACATGCACTCAAATTGACACCACCACCACTCCATGGTCACCACCAGACATGTTTAGAGTCACCAGCTTGATCCTCCCCAACAGCCAGCTTCTGGGCTCAGTCACCAAAGATTTAGGCCTCATTCAACACTTGCGTCATCTTGATCTCTCCAACAACTTATTCAATGGGTCACTGCCACTTTCAATCTTCAATGCCACCGAGCTACAAGTGCTGTCTCTCTCCAACAATGTCATCTCCGGTGAGTTACCTGACCTTATTGGTCAAATGCTCAGCCTACAGCTCTTGAACCTTTCTGTTAATGCATTAGCCGGTAAACTACCTAAAAATTTGACTGCTTTAAAGAAACTAACTGTGGTTTCTTTGAGGAGTAATCATTTTTCTGGTAGGATACCTAGTGGGTTCAGTTCAGTTGAAGTGTTGGATCTTTCTTCAAACCTTTTGAATGGGTCGCTGCCTTTAGATTTTGGTGGTGACAATTTGCGGTACTTGAACTTATCTTCTAACAACATTTCGGGTTCAATATCTCCGGAATTTGTAAAAAGAATGCCACAAAATGTCACCATTGATTTGTCCTTCAACAACTTAACCGGAGCTATTCCTGAGGCTTTGCCTTTGGCCAATCAAAGAACCGAATCGTTTTCAGGAAATGTTGAGCTTTGTGGGAAGCCATTGAAGAATCTTTGTTCAATTCCTTCAACTCTATCAACAACACCACCCAATGTCACAACAACTACTACATCTCCAGCTATTGCAGTGATTCCAAAATCAATAGACTCAGTCCCAGTAACAAACTCATCCCCAACAGCAACAGGAACATCATCTGGGTCTCAAAATCAGAGAGCTGGGCTTAAACCAGGCACCATAGCCGCCATTGCTGTAGCAGATTTAGCCGGAATTGGGATTCTTGGTTTGGTCATTCTTTACGTTTATCAACTCAAGAAGAGAAAAACACTAAACACATCAAACATGTCAAAGGCAGAGAAGAAACTGCCAGTTGAAGCAGTTACAGTGACAAAAACAGAACATGCAACATGGTCATGCTTGAAAATGATACAAGGAGAGGAGACATCAGATGCTAACACAAGCTCTGATAGTGACCAAGATAGCAAGGGCAACAACAAAAAATATGAAGATCATGTGAATGGTGATCATCAGCAACAAGAGGGCAGCAGCAAAGGGGGAGCAGGAGCAGCAGCAGCAGCAGGCACATTGGTGACAGTTGATGGGGAGACAGAGCTAGAAGTGGAGACATTGTTCAAGGCATCAGCTTACATTTTGGGCACGAGCAGCTCCAGCATTGTGTACAAAGCTGTGCTGGCAGATGGGACTGCGCTTGCTGTGAGGAGAATTGGGGAGACTTGTTTTCAGAGACTGAAGGATTTCGAGAGCCAAGTGAGGGCCATTGCTAAGTTGAAGCATCCCAATTTGGTTAAGCTTCGTGGGTTTTACTGGGGAGATGAAGAGAAGCTTCTTATCTCTGACTATCTCTCCAATGGCTGCCTTGCTAGCTTCAGTTCCAGTAAGTTTCATCTCTCTGTTTCTTTTCTCCAGCGCATGTTATCAATTTTTACCTCTCTTTACTAAAATACATAACAACTTTACTGTACACGTTAGCATTAGTCAGTATTTTTGCTAAAAAAAAATGATGATATATCCACCAAAAATAGTATAAAAATTAAGAAAAATAATTTTTAACTAAAAACAAATAATTTTTAACTAAAAACAAATAATTTTTATCAAATTTTACCTCTTTTTTGCTAAAAATACAAGTTTACTGTGCACGTTAGCTTTAGTCACTGATTTTTGCTAAAAAAAATACTAGCCATCTTCCTGATTCTTATCTACAGTCCACTTGAACTATTCAGTCACGTCTAATCATATATTATCACGTATATTAATAAAAAAAATATTAATTAAATTATATATTATTTATTTATAAGTTAATTATAGTACATCAAAAAATTATTCTATCATGGACTTTAAATTATTATTTTACTTATTAATTAATTTCATATAATTTAGAAATTTTGATGTTTTTATAAGTGAAATTATTGATAAAATTTTAAAATTTTTAACCATCTAAAGTTGCTACTTTAGCCTAGTGCTACTCATATTCTCGAGTTGGGTTTTTGGTAGGTTCAAAAAGTCCCATTATATCAATTAAGGATGTGGATGTATGAGATAATAGAGTGGTTATATATATATATATATATATTTATCTAGTTATTTAATAGATTTTATAAGGTAAACATACAAAGAAATAATAAAAATTTATTAATATGAAGGTGGGGCTCGTTTTTTTTGGTGTGGGTTGAATAAAATTTAAATATTATTTTATTTTATAATAATAATAAAAAATTTGAGGGGTAATTTAATTATTAGTATGTTTTGTATCTTTTAAAAAAAAAATATTATGTGATGTTTATGAAAAATCCTAATAGTGATTTAGAGGGGCGTGATTTGATGGTGTATCATTCAGAATCTCATCTTGAGGTCCTGTGTTCGGATTCATGAAGTGCGTTTCTTATAAGAACTTAGGACAATCGGAAATTTTATCTGTTCTACTTAAGCCGAGAATGGGTGGCGGTGGGTTTCCAATAATTTTTAAAAAAAAATTAAGAGGGAAAAAATACTTACCTTTGTGGGCCTAGTGAATCAAACGGCGTAGTAGTTAAGATAATAAGGTTAGCCCGTGAAGCATGGTAGTAAAATTTTCAATAAAGAGAGAATCAATAGGAAACACATAATACGTCAAAAGCACATGTCGTTTTCGTAAAGGAAAACGCTAGCGTGACTGGCCGTGTGGCTCACAGTTTTTGAAATCCACCACATCTTTGTTATCCAAGCAAACCAGCTTTTTGGGTCGTGTTAATTTTTGCTTGTGGGTTGTGGTATATGTCTATTTTGATAATTTTTATATAGTGTAGTTAAAGAAATATAAGTTCAAATTACACACGACTCTTTTTATTCTATTAAATAAATATAATTTCTGCTTGTGTTAGTTATTTGATTCTCTTATTCCATGTGGTCCATTTCTTGAATTGGTGGTACAAAATTTATCCCAAGAAATAAATTTGTGTTAAATATTAAATTAATTATCATGATTTATTTAATATAAACTACAAATAAATTTTATTGATTCTTTTATTATTAGTCTAATACTCATTACAAACTTAATTAAACACCAAATATTCCTAATTGGTCGTACAAAGGACAAAAACAGTAAAACCATTTTTTATCTTTGATTCTATACAAATTGTTTTTATAAGTCCTTAATTTAGACTATAGTTGTCGGTTTTGAGTACATATCATTTCGAAGTTTGCGAAAAAAAGAAATATGAGGTGATTATCGTTTTGAGTACATATCATTTCGAAGTTAGCGAAAAAAAAATAAGAAATATGAGGTGAGGGGGTTTCAGCTTCCAATAATTGGATCGTCCTCAATTTTTTTATTTTTATTTTTTTTTAATCTTAATTTTCAAATTAAATATATATATATATATATATATTAGTCATATATTATTTGATTTAGCAGTTTAGGATTGCCTAATTCCAAAATATGATCCCTCATAATTTTGTTCTTATCATGAGCCTAATTGCACCCAAAAATACTTCAATTAATTGAAAGTCTCAACACTTTATAAAGACATCTCAAGATCCCTCTCAAATATTGTGATCAATTTATTATTTGTTTTATTTCGGCTTTAGAATTTGATTTGCTTACTGTTAAAATTCTAATATGTTATTGGGACTTTATTATATTAATAATAGTAGATATTTATAGAAACTATATATGATTTCATTTATCTTCAAGTTTCTGTTCCATCAAAAACCTTTAATGATATTCATCAATAACAAACATGTATATATAAGAGAGTTTAATTAATTCTATTTTCTAAATTTCAGGGAAACCAGGCTCATCATCCCAATTGCATCTACCTCTTGAAGTAAGGCTCAAGCTAGCAAGAGGAGTAGCTCGAGGACTGGCCTACATCCACGAGAAGAAACACGTGCATGGCAATATTAAACCTAGCAACATTCTCTTTAACTCAGAAATGGAACCCTTAATAACTGATCTAGGTTTAGATCGCCTTGTTTCCACCAACAATATTAACACCAACAACAACACAACCAATTCAACAGGCCGGCTCTTTGGAAACCACCATGCAATTACCACTGGTTCGAGCCCTTATGCAGCCGCTGGCTCGTCCAGTGGTGGTGGCTCAATGTCACCGTACCAAGCGCCGGAGTTGTTAAGGACACTCAAGCCAAACCCTAAGTGGGATGTGTATTCATTTGGGATAGTGTTGCTTGAGCTTCTCACAGGGAGAGTGTTGTCAGAGAGGGAGTTGGGTTCAGTTCCGGAGGAGAAGATTAGGGTTTTGAGGATGGTTGACGTGGCTATTAGGGGTGACGTGGAAAGCAATGAAGATGCTATGTTGGCTTGTTTTAAATTAGGGTTTAGTTGTGCTTCTTTTGTACCGCACAAGAGACCTTCCATGAAGGAAGCAGCTCAAATCCTGGAAAAGATCTCATGCTAATGCTAATGAGGTGTTTGGGTCCCAGTAAAGTGTTTTTTGTTGGATTAAAGTGTAATTTTTTTTCCTTGTATCTTTTGTTCTTTTGTTGACTTCAATGTTGCATAAAGAGTAAGAATGATTATTGTTGTTGATAATTGAAAATGATAAAGTGTACGTCTGTATGTTTGACTGATTAATGAAAGTTAATGTTACATAAAAAATAAAAATTATTAGGGATTTGTTTTTTTTTTTATTTTTATTTTTATTTTTTGCTAAAGATTCTCGGAAGCACTTTTGGTGGTGAAGTGACAATGATGCGGTGTAAATCTACCGCTACACTACTTTCTTTTTGAGGAAAGAATCGATTTCATATTATTGATAATCCTCCATCCAAACAATAAAAATACCCAAACGCAAAGCTAAGCTAAATGAGTTGAAAGGGTGCGTGAGCCACATTATTTGCATTCTTATACACTTGTTCCCTAGAGATTCCGGGTGAGAAAATGTCACGACTCGAAACCATGATCAATTACATTTAAATAAATAACACAAGCATAACAAATTTCAAAAATCAATTAAAATGGTCAAAAAATTAATTAAGTTCGAAAATATATCTCTAGGACTTTTAAAATATAAATAAATATTATAAGGTCATATATAAAATATTAAAAAAAAAATTCTAACAGTTTAATGTGAATACTTGTTATGAATAAATAATCAAAATTCAAAACAATAGTCTGATTATGCAATACATCACCCAAATAGAATTAATGAAGAAAATGCATTCGTCATGATCCAAATTCTTGAAGATTCAACCAAACATCCATAGTTTCTAAATTATCTCGAGTCCTACTTGGAAGGTTAATAATTAAGGGGTGAGCAAAACTAATCACCACCATCATAGCATGTGTCTTGAATAGCCTGCACAACATATATTAAGTAAATTCTTTATTTATAAAAGCATTAAATTTTTAACAAAAATACTCCCCACCATCATAGCATGTGCAAGAGACAAATCAAGGTCTTCTAAGACAAGGTTCATCCCTTGGGTTATAAAGCCCATTAAGAACTTCAAAACATACAATAGCGTCATCCCAGAGTGATCCTCCTTTGTACAAACGCTCGGTCTTGCTTCATGAATGTTGATCTCCATGTTAGAGAGTATGCCCTAAAACCAGTTATGGATGTAATGGTTTAAGGCATATTATTTGTAATATATTTTTATTTTATTTATTAATAAAAGGCATTTGTTAACTACACATTATTACATCCATATTTTATGTGTATGTCCTGAGACATTATGTCAGATAAATATCGTTAATCCAAAAGACGTTTGTGATTATGAGAGTCAACGATATTTATATATGTCTCAAATTAAGTTCTTGGTAAAATGTGATTGTTATATAGGACAATAATATATCACTTGACCAATATTGTTGTGTGTCTCCTAGATTGACATATGATGTTAATAGAATGGATGATGAGTCTCATATCATAAGGACACGTACAATAGATGTTTCATTAGTAGAATGAAATATCGAACACGACCACAGAAGCGTAAGATCACATGGTAATATTATCTAAGGTCATTGATCTTCGTAATAATACATTAGTGTCATTATATCCTCTGACCTGAGATCATATGATGACTTGTGCGATAATACTCTTGGTTCACTAGTATATCCTCATTCGACTATTCACGTCCTTTGAAAAATGCTAGATGGCCTTGAGCGATTGACGTACGAAGTCACGTATGCTTCAAGATGGGATCCGATAACTTTGATAATTAAAGTTATAGATGTTTCAAGGAAACTTAAAGTTGTGGATATAAGTCTTTGGCCAAAGCAGTCGATATCTTAGAGATATCAGATCCACAAGATAAAGTTTAAAGATATGTCGAGTATAAGGATTTGACCTTACCATGATCCAGACTCGATAAGAAACATAAATATCGGAAGGAATGAGATGACATGTTCGAAGTGTATTCTAACAGGTTCATATGTTTTCCCACTTCATTCATCGACTAGGGGCCATGGCTTGCTGCTAGGCGATTACCCATGGTCTGTGGAATATCATAGAGATGAAATATTAAAGAGTTAATATTATTCCACTGCTACTCGATAATGAACCTAGGACGGTCGCACAATATAGTTCTCGTCTATGTTACAAATTCGAGGATGTTTATTAAAGGTTAATAAATGATTATTTTGGTATTTCCTAATTGGATTAGGATATTCAGGATATTTCGGAAATATTAATTTGATTAATAAATTCGAAATATAAAATAAGATTTAATTGTTTAATTAAATATTTGATATTTATATTAAATAAATTAAATGTAATTTTAATTAATTGTTAATTAAAATTAAGTAAGTTAAATTAATTAATTAATAGTTAATTAATTAATATGCCAAAATAATATTTAATCTATTAAGCTTTAATTTAGTGGGCTAGCACCCAAATTAATTAGAGTCATATTTAAGATTAAATATGGAAGTCTTTATTTAATTAGGATTCCTAATTTGATTAAGTATCCTAATTATATTTTGGAAAGAATCTTTAAGAGACCAAATTTGATTTGGAGAGATATTTGATTGACATTATTGTATTGAGATACAATTAAAACTTCTTGTACAAGTTGAAAGGCAATACTTCTTGTACAAGTTGAAAGGCAAAACTTCTTGTTGAAGTTGAGGCAAAACTTCTTGTAGAAGGACTTGTTATTCAAGAAGTACTTCTTGTTGAAGTTGAATGAAAACTTCTTGTTGAAGTTGAAGGTGACAATTGGTTGTTGCCTATATATATATATGAACATAAGCAATAACAAAAAAAGTAGTTTTTGTTGCTGTAGGTTGCATGCAAGCAGATAAATATATATACACACAGCAAGTGTTGTTGTTGATATATATTTACAAGAATTACAAAAGCAATTGTTTGTTGTTGTAATAGCTTGCTTAAGAATAATATATATACACACAAGCAATTGCTGTTCAACGTTGCTTTTATATATATATATGATATATATAATATATATGCCATTTTGCGTAAAGGTATATATATATAAATATAAGCAAGCAATTTGATTGTTGTTTTAAGAAGAAGAAAAATTGTTTCTCACGTTGAATAAAGGCAAAGGCAATTCATTGTTGCATGATATATATATATATATATATATATACATATATATATATATATATAAGCAGCGCATGTAATAAAACAAGCAAGTTGTTTTTGGTGTTGTTTTATAAGCAATAGTTGCGTGTATATATATGCGCAATTGAAGAATTTTTATCTCTCTATTGGAATAGTTCCAATTTATTCCTAAAGACTTCAAACATCCTAGAAAGGAAAAGGGTTTCTTTTGTTCTCAATAGTGGGAGCGATTTGTTCGTAGAGGAGAGCTAGTGTGCCAACTAGAGGTGCAACGCTTGGTGCACTACAACAAGGGAAAAATCAAGGAGGATATTCAAAAGGCTCTAAAAGATAATAAGCACATAAAGTATGTTTATTATCAGTAAATTTTATTTATGTTGATAAATAAAATTATTTATTACATGCATGTTAAATTAATATAGATTAATTTAAATAGTATATTGTTTACATCAACAACGACATAACCACGATCTTTAGAGTGGTTTTGGAAGAAAATTTTAAATTCCAGTCACATGGATGCTTCCGCGCTAACCCCAAAACCTTACAGTGGTATCAGAGCTTTGAGGTTATGTCGTTTTGATGAAAACAAATTAAAGCATGTATATGAGATCCTAATGAGAGCTGTTCGGTTAGG
Organism: Zanthoxylum bungeanum; assembly: GCA_019454045.1. Classification (NCBI taxonomy): domain Eukaryota; kingdom Viridiplantae; phylum Streptophyta; class Magnoliopsida; order Sapindales; family Rutaceae; genus Zanthoxylum; species Zanthoxylum bungeanum. Next base: position 38,331 of record SKCR01047544.1, read on the forward strand.
CTATTATTTTATGTTGATAAAATCGTTTTTTGGCGGAAATTTTTTGTGGAGACACTAGACATATGGATTAACGACTCTGTAAAATTTCAACTCAATTGGAATTTGGAAAGGTCGTCTGCTACGCAAAACAATCTGTTGGACAGAACCTGAAAATTCAGGTTGGCAGACTCCGCATGACCAATTTGTAAAATTCTGAAAGTTTTAGGGATTTATTGTAAATACCCAAAACGATCAGAGGTGAAATTGTAATTTCTGAAATTACAAATATTTTACAAAAATCTCCAGAATTAAATTTGAGTATGATTAGAATTCTATTTTCATTAAAATTGTTTTTGGAAAGAATTCTAATAGAAATTGAGTTGTTGCTAGTTTTGAACTAAATAACTTCTTAGGAAGTTAAACCCATATAAAATTTTAATTGGATTATTAAATTAAATCACCACAAGAATCCTAATACAACTTTGATTACATCTTTTAATTATTTAATATGATTAAAATATTAATTGATAATCAAAGTATAATCTTTTAAAAGTTTCAAGATTAGTATATAGGATTATTCAAGCCAAGAAAGCCTAAGACCTTCTCGAACAAAGAGGTACTAAAGAGAACTCTGTCACCAAGGCGATAAGAGCCTAAGAAGGTAGGGACTTAAGTGGTCACGCCGGACCCCCCTCATCTTCTGGGAGTTTTTCTCTAGTTACCGAATTGTGAAGGATTGTCTTAAACCAAATGGAACAGTCTTATTAAAGTGTTAATAAAAGATTAGGATCCCCTCGTCTAGAGCCAAACATAAAAGTTATGTGCTTAATGTGCTTGTGCATGATGAAAGTATAAGATACAAAGACATCAAGACGCACCAAAAGAAAAGACCTAATTCATATAAGATATGAATAATTATATATTCCCCAAGATTTAATATTAAGCATTAACCTTCCAACACAATCAAATAGTCCACTGAATGTATTTTGGTAATCCCAAAACCCATTAGGTGAGGGACCCTTATATGTTTAAGTACTATTTGACATGTTCGTATATGTAGCCTAATGATTGCAAACCCAAAACCCATTAGGTGAGGGCCAATCACATGTGTTACGTGACGAAAGGTGTTGGGCCTAGCTTAACTAGTGAAGATGTCAATACCCATTAGGTGAGACATTGTTCGCTGGAGGTAGTAATGTCGAGCCTTGTATAGAGATACAAACAAAAGGAGTTTTGACTCATTGCAAATGAAATGCCAAAACCCATTAGGTGAGGCATGACATTAACAATGAGAACTCGACGTCCCACTAGAAATATATCCAACAATATTTCCGTTTTCCGCATAGGGGAGTGTGGAATTCGACTAAAATTAGTGGGAGTAACATTATTTAAAAGGCCTTAAATTTTGTTTAATTACTTATTACAAATTAGTAACAAACTCGTGTTTTCAACAGAGTACGTGATACAAAATGAATCCAATCAATACTTGACAAAGATAAACTCAATGGCCCCAATTTTCAAAATGAGTGCTTCTATTGCAAGAAGAAAGGACATTGGAAGAGGAATTGTCCTCAGTACCTTGCAAGCTTGAAAAAGCAAAAGGAAGGTACGTCCTCGTTCTTTGTTATTGAAATGGATCTTGGAATAAGTTCCATATCTCATTCATGGATTTTAGATTCTGCTGCGACATCACATATTTGTATGTCTCTGCAGATTCTAAAGAGTAAGATGTTACTTAAGGAAGGAGAAGTGGTCCTGAAAGTTGGGAATGGAGAACTTGTCTCTGCAACCAACGTAGGGGCGTGTCAACTTCCTATGCCATCAAGACATTTAATTTTATTAGATAAAGTCTTACATTTTCCTAGTGCAATAAGAAACATTGTTTCCATTCCAATATTGACAAAATGTAATTATGAATTTCATTTTATCAATGAGAAATGCAATATTTATTATCTGAATAAATTTGTTGGTGTTGCACTAAAAGAAAATGGATTGTATGTCTTGCAAATGAATGAGAACCATAACAAAGAATTAAATACAATAACAACAAAAAGACCAAGAGATAATCCTAATTCAAGATTCCTTTGGCACTTAAGATTAGGTCATATTGGAGAGAAAAGAATTTCACAATTGGAGAAGGAAGGCTTACTTCCTTCATTAGGTTTAGAACCTTATCCAACTTGCGAATCATGTCTCAAAGGAAAAATGACCAAATCACCTTTTGTAGGACAAAACGAAAGAGCCAAAGAAACCTTGGAACTCATACATACTGATGTATGTGGCCCACTTAGTATAGTGGCCAAAGGTGGTTTTCAATACTTCGTTACTTTCACTGACGATTGTTCAAGATTTGGGTATTTGTACCTAATGAAACATAAGTCAGAAACTTTTGAAAAGTTCAAAGAGTATAAGAATGAAGTAGAAAACCAATTAGGAAAAAGTATTAAAAATCTACGATCTGATCGTGGAGGAGAATACTTAAGTACTGAATTTCAAGATTATCTCAAGGAACATGGAATAGTGTCACAGGTAACACCTCCTTACACACCTCAGCATAACGGTGTCTCTGAAAGGAGAAATCGTACCCTATTGGATATGGTACGTTCCATGATGAGTTTTGTTGATATACCGACGTCCTTTTGGGGATATGCTCTCCAAACAGCCTTGCATGTTCTAAATAGAGTTCCGACCAAATCCGCTCCTAAAACCCCATATGAGATATGGTATGGGAAACGTCCTAATTTAGGATATTTGAAGATTTGGGGTAGTCCAGCTTATGTAAGGAAAGTCTTTACAGAAAAGCTAGACTCAAGATCTGAAAAAGCTCAATTCATAGGATATCCCAAAGATTCTATGGGATACTACTTCTATATTCCCTCTGATCACAAGATAGTGGTTAGTAGGAATGCTACCTTCCTTGAGGATCGTTTGGTTCAAGAGGGAAGTATTGGGAAAGAAGTTGACCTAGATGAGGAAGTCTCTCAAGAAGAGAATTCTGGAAAACGAATTGACTCAACTTAGAAGGAACCAGAACAAGTAGAACAAGAAGCACCTCAAGAAACACAACCACTTCGTAGATCAATTAGGGAATCTCACTTGCCATTGAGATATACCCTAGTCAATCAACAAGATTTTGAATCTTTTATGATTGGTCAAGCGGTTCATGTTGATGACCCAAGAAACTACGAAGAAGCAATGTCAGACATTGACTCTTCTAGATGGCTTGAAGCTATGAATTCTGAAATGGAATCCATGTATTCCAATCAAGTATGGACACTTGTTGATCCTCCTGAAGGAATTGGTCCTATTGGGTGTAAATGGGTCTTCAAGAGAAAAATTGGAAATGATGGAAAAGTAGAGACTTATAAAGCTAGACTAGTGGCAAAAGGATATACTCAGAAACAAGGAGTTGATTATGAGGAGACCTTTTCGCCAGTAGCTATGCTAAAATCCATTAGAATTCTCTTAGCTATCGCAGCTTACTATGACTATGAGATTTGGCAAATGGATGTAAAAACAGCTTTTCTAAATGGATTTCTTGAGGAAGAAATTTATATGAAACAGCCAGAAGGTTTTACATCTAAATGTGATAGTCATAAAGTATGTAAGTTGCAAAGATCTATATATGGTCTAAAGCAAGCATCTAGGAGTTGGAATCTACGATTTGATGATGCGATCAAAACGTTTGGTTTCATCAAAAATGTGGATGAGCCCTGTGTTTACAAAAAGGTCAGTGGGAGCGCCATAACGTTCTTAATATTATATGTGGATGACATATTACTATTGGGAAATGATGTCGCTATGATGACTTCAGTCAAAGTATGGTTATCCAAAACATTCTCAATGAAAGACTTGGGAGAAGCAACCTACATTCTTGGCATAAGAATCTATAGAGATAGATCAAGAAGAATGATTGGTTTATCCCAAAGTCTGTACATAGATAAGGTGCTCAAGAGATTCAATATGTTGGACTCTAAGAGAGGTTTGTTGCCTTGTAGGCATGGAATTCATCTATCTAGATCGATGAGTCCCAAGACACCTCAAGAAAGAGCACGCATGAGTCAAGTACCATATGCTTCTGCCATAGGTAGTCTCATGTATGTCATGCTATGTACAAGACCGGATATCGCATTTGATGTTAGTATAACAAGCAGATTCCAGTCCGATCCAGGAGAAAATCATTGGATAGCAGTCAAGGCAATCCTCAAGTACTTAAGAAGAACTAAGGATATGATATTGACTTACGGATCACCAGAACTGAAAGTGGAAGGGTTTTCAGACTCAGACTTTCAGACAGACACTGATGATTATAAGTCAACCTTTGGATTCGTGTTCTTATGTAATGGAGGAGCAGTCAGTTGGAAAAGCGCCAAGCAATCCACTATTGCGGACTCCACTATTGAGGCAGAATACATAACAGCTTCAGAAGCAGCGAAAGAAGCAGTTTGGATAAAAAAGTTCGTTACAGAACTAGGTGTGGTTCCAACCATTGAAGGAGCGTTCCATTTGAACTGCGAAAACAATGGGGCTATAGCACAGGCCAAAGAACCAAGGTCGCACCAGAAATCCAAACACATTCAAAGAAAGTATCACATACTAAGAGAATATGTTGGAAGATGGGCAGATAGCCATTCTGAAAACACCTTCAGCTGATAATGTGGCTGATGCACTCACAAAGCCAATGAGCCAAGAACAAATGGAGCGTCATCTTGAGAAGATGGGCATTGGGTATCATAACAACTGGCTTTAGTGCAAGTGGGAGTTTGTTAGAGAGTATTCCCTAAAACCAGTTATGGATGTAATGGTTTAAGGCATATTATTTGTAATATATTTATATTTATATTTATTAATAAAAGGCATTTGTTAACTACACATTATTACATCCATATTTTATGTGTATGTCCTGAGACATTATGTCAGATAAATATCGTTAATCCAAAAGACGTTTGTGATTATGAGAGTCAACGATATTTATATATGTCTCAAATTAAGTTCTTGGTAAAATGTGATTGTTATATAGGACAATAATATATCACTTGACCATATTGTTGTGTGTCTCCTAGATTGACATATGATGTTAATAGAATGGATGATGAGTCTCATATCATAAGGACACAGACAATAGATGTTTCATTAGTAGAATGAAATATCGAACACGACCACAGAAGCGTAAGATCACATGGTAATATTATCTAAGGTCATTGATCTTCGTAATAATACATTAGTGTCATTATATCCTCTGACCTGAGATCATATGATGACTTGTGCGATAATACTCTTGGTTCACTAGTATATCCTCATTCGACTATTCACGTCCTTTGAATAAATGCTAGATGGCCTTGAGCGATTGACGTACGAAGTCACGTATGCTTCAAGATGGGATCCGATAACTTTGATAATTAAAGTTATAGATGTTTCAAGGAAACTTAAAGTTGTGGATATAAGTCTTTGGCCAAAGCAGTCGATATCTTAGAGATATCAGATCCACAAGATAAAGTTTAAAGATATGTCGAGTATAAGGATTTGACCTTACCATGATCCAGACTCGATAAGAAACATAAATATCGGAAGGAATGAGATGACATGTTCGAAGTGTATTCTAACAGGTTCATATGTTTTCCCACTTCATTCATCGACTAGGGGCCATGGCTTGCTGCTAGGCGATTACCCATGGTCTGTGGAATATCATAGAGATGAAATATTAAAGAGTTAATATTATTCCACTGCTACTCGATAATGAACCTAGGACGGTCGCACAATATAGTTCTCGTCTATGTTACAAATTCGAGGATGTTTATTAAAGGTTAATAAATGATTATTTTGGTATTTCCTAATTGGATTAGGATATTCAGATATTTCGGAAATATTAATTTGATTAATAATTTCGAAATATAAAATAAGATTTAATTGTTTAATTAAATATTTGATATTTATATTAAATAAATTAAATGTAATTTTAATTAATTGTTAATTAAAATTAAGTAAGTTTAAATTTAATTAATTAATATGCCAAAATAATATTTAATCTATTAAGCTTTAATTTAGTGGGCTAGCACCCAAATTAATTAGAGTCCTATTTAAGATTAAATATGGAAGTCTTTATTTAATTAGGATTCCTAATTTGATTAAGTATCCTAATTTATTTTGGAAAGAATCTTTAAGAGACCAAATTTGATTTGGAGAGATATTTGATTGACATTATTGTATTGAGATACAATTAAAACTTCTTGTACAAGTTGAAAGGCAATACTTCTTGTACAAGTTGAAAGGCAAAACTTCTTGTTGAAGTTGAGGCAAAACTTCTTGTAGAAGGACTTGTTATTCAAGAAGTACTTCTTGTTGAAGTTGAATGAAAACTTCTTGTTGAAGTTGAAGGTGACAATTGGTTGTTGCCTATATATATATATGAACATAAGCAATAAACAAAAAGTAGTTTTTGTTGCTGTAGGTTGCATGCAAGCAGATAAATATATATACACAGCGCAAGTGTTGTTGTTGATATATTTACAAGAATTACAAAAGCAATTGTTTGTTGTTGTAATAGTTTGCTTAAGAATAATATATATACACACAAGCAATTGCTGTTCAACGTTGCTTTTATATATATATATATGATATTAATATATATGCCATTTTGCGTAAAAGGTATATATATATAAATATAAGCAAGCAATTTGATTGTTGTTTTAAGAAGAAGAAGAAAAATTGTTTCTCACGTTGAATAAAGGCAAAGGCAATTAATTGTTGCATGAATATATATATATATAAGCAGCGCATGTAATAAAACAAGCAAGTTGTTTTTGGTGTTGTTTTATAAGCAATAGTTGCGTGTATATATATGCGCAATTGAAGAATTTTTATCTCTCTATTGGAATAGTTCCAATTTATTCCTAAAGACTTCAAACATCCTAGAAAGGAAAAGGTTTCTTTTGTTCTCAATAGTGGGAGCGATTTGTTCGTAGAGGAGAGCTAGTGTGCCAACTAGAGGTGCAACGCTTGGTGCACTACAACAAGGAAAAATCAAGGAGGATATTCAAAAGGCTCTAAAAGATAATAAGCACATAAAGGTATGTTTTATTATCAGTAAATTTTATTTATGTTGATAAATAAAATTATTTATTACATGCATGTTAAATTAATATAGATTAATTTAAATAGTATATTGTTTACATCAACAACGACATAACCACGATCTTTAGAGTGGTTTTGGAAGAAAATTTTAAATTCCAGTCACATGGATGCTTCCGCGCTAACCCCAAAAAAACCTTACACTCCATATCTCTGAATCCCCCTCTTCACTACGAGGGGGCGAGCAAATATTAAAGTTGGCTCATCTTCCCCAAAAACTCTCCTCCGCAACATTTGAGCTCACCTACCCCTGATGAACTCGCCCCCCGTAATAAAATGAATAGAAACGAGAATTCTCTTTTTCAATGGAATCGAATGCCCTTCACTAGTTCCTTCGGGCATTGATTTCTCCCCAATATCAGCAGCAATGGGAGTTCCATCATCGTCTCCTAACTAACACCTAGAAAATGAACAAAAAGATAAGTAAATAAGTAAAAACTTAAATACCTGCTTGCACAACCGAAGCAGGAATGGATTCAGACATTTTTGCAACTTTCAGAGCAGTTTCTTTTTTTGGAGTTTTGGAAGCATTCCATTTACTGTCTTCCTTTGTAAACTGGGAATGACACCGAGCATTCTAGACACTGGAGAAGTTGATGTTCCTGTTTGCAAAGGAGGAACTGCTCCAGGAGAATGATCTGGAGTGCCAAAGGCTGATTTAGAAAATAACTCTTCAACTCTGGAACTGTCAACCCGAAGTGTTCTCGCTTCCGGTGTGTTCAGCCCCGGAGCTTGACCTGATGTTCCAGTAACATCTTCGAATTGCTAACTTGGACCCTCAGAGGATGCCAGTACAACTTCAGCCAAAACTGATGGACTTGCAGGAGAAAAATTCGGCCTTACAAAATCAGAATCAACTTCCGGACCACTCTACACAGGAGAAATAAAGACCGGAATGGCAATCGAAATTAAGGGGAATGAAAATGAAGTCTTGGCCAATTAAGTGTTATTGGATAACATTGATTATTTACTTTGACCCAATTAGATTAATCCAAAATCACACAAGGGCTTTGTTGTAATTTCCAAAATATCTCTACCATTGGAGGTTATTTTGATAATTATAAATATGTAATTATAGGTGTATTTGGCTTGATTTAATTAAATTAAATCAAGTGGTAGATAATGAACTAATCCATTTGATAATATTTGTCTGGATTTAATTGGATTAAATTAAAGTGGTAGACAAAGGTGATTAGTCACACTTAATTTTACATATTGAATTAAGTCTACCTAATATTTGATTAGGACTTTTATTAATTAAAAATTACATAAGTTTTGTTATAAATAGCAAGTTTGAGCAATGTTTAATTAAGCTTGAGCTTAAGAAATTAAGCTAGTGAAAGCTAAAATAAGCAAGATTTAGAACTATTAGCCTAAGTAAAATAAGTGAAATTATGGAAGCTTTGGAAGTTCTCTACAACATTTCAACAATGAGAAATCAAGATTTGATCTTGGAATGAAGCTTGTTAGCATTGGAATCAAGATTGGATCTTGGAGTCAAGCTTGCTAACTTTGGAAGTTCACTTCAATATTTCAACAAGGAGAAGAAGATTGAATCTTGGAATCAAGCTTACTAGGTAAGTTTGATCTTCTTTAAAGCTATGTTTTTCATTAGTGAGTTATCATTAGTGAAACATATAGTGTTGTATTATGTATTAGATACATAATAACATAGCTTGATGTTGAAATTAGACTAATGAATTGTGTATGAATGTTTTGGAAGCATAAACACAATATGTTTGTGATTGGGTCAAAATATTTATGTTGGACATAAACATAAAATTAGAGTTTGGAACTCTAGATACTAACTTGGAGCTATGGCTACCATTTTAGAATCACTTGACCATATTTTGGTGTCATTTCACTATGAGATTCTATTTTGATTTGTGTTTTGATTCAAAGAAATATATATGTGTGTGTGTGTGTGTGTGTGTGTGTGTGTGTGTTGTTTTATAACATGTGTTGATGTTGGTTTTGAAATTAAAATTTTAAAAAGTGTTTAAGGTTTTAAAATTAAGGAAAAAAAATTTACTTGCGGCGCAGACAGCTACGCAAGCATGGGCAAGCTGCTTGCGCGTTAGGTACGCATGACCCGATTTTTCCCTAAACACTCGTAATGGAATATGATATTTCATTAAAATATTTAAAAATACATTCATCCTTGATATCCATGGGTTAGACCTACTTCCGCTGCGCATGACACCGATCCGACCCTATGGGGCCCACTACTGCCCCAAAATAAGGAGGGATCTTCAGTTTGAGAACATTTTCTCAAAATGATGGTTCAATTCAACTTTGCTGAAACTTATGATGGAAGGATTGACGAACCTAGTCAAGTCACTATAATTATAGAAATTCTTCCAAAAAGTTTTTATGAAGTTTAAAAACAACTATGTCGTGAACAAATTGACTAATTACCTCATTCAATTGTTGAATGAGCTGACTATATTTGAATCCATGTATCAGAACAATAATAAATCTGTGAGGAAAATATTACTGAATCTTCACATTTTAGTAAACAGAAGAGGAAGAAAAATACTGAAAAGGTTAAGGTAAAGCTTAAAAAGTAAAATTAACAAAAGAAGAAGAAAAGCTCAAAGATTTCTAATCTCAAAGGAAAATGTTTCCATTGTAATGTAGATGGACATAGGAAGATGAATTATTTGAATTATCTCCAAGAAATTGAGCAAAACAAGAAGGTCAAAAGTAAATATGATTTACTCTCAATTGAATCATCATTATATCATTTATCATCCTGGATAATTGATTTAAAAGCGATTAATCATGTTTGTTATTCCTTACAGTTGATTGATTTATGACATGACCTTGATGAATGGGAGTTTTTCATGAGAGTTGGGACAAAAGATGTCATTGTAGCTAAAGTAGTGGGATAAATTATTTATTTAAATAATGTTTTTATATTCATGAATATCAAAAGAATTTAATTTGTTTCTAACTTATTAGAAGATAATATTCAATTTCTTTTAATATAATTAGGAAATTTTCTTGTAAATCCTAATTCGATTAGTAAATCATAATTTGATTAGGAAATTATTTTGTGAATCCTAATTTGATTAGGAAATTATTTCTTATTATGATTAGGAAATAATTTTGTGTTTTCTAATTTAATTAAAAAACTATTTTGTAAACTATAATTGGATTAGAATAACAAAAAATATATCCCTATATAAGGGTGGGCAAATGTCAGTTCGATTCGGTTTTGGAGTGAACCGAACTTAACCAAAAATCTATCGGTTCCAAAACTTAGAAACCGATCAAAACCGAACAGTTTAAATTGAACCGAACCGAATTGATTTGGTTCGGTTCGGTTTTAATCTTTTAGCCTAAGTTTTGATTGAGTTCGGTTCAAAACCGAACCGAACTGATTTTTCATAAGAATTAACCCTGGAGCATTTTAAATTTAACCAAAATTTTAAAAAGTTCTTGGACCTGTTAAATAAGCCCAGATTCAGTGAGGAATTGGACTCAACTTGGGCTTTACAAATGGGCAAAAATTAATTTAGGGTTTTAGCAGGGGTCCATTCACAATTATTTTATCAGCTGGAATTGAATTCCTTCCACTGAAACAAAAAAACCTTCCATGGAAACTTGATTGATTCAGCTATTCTGAACTTGAGGTTGCGGCGCGAGATTGGAATAGAAACTTGGGTTTAATTTTCGATTTAAATTATAATAATTTCCTGTAGCTGCGTTGTAATTGGATTTCTGGGTGAGCAAGAGATTTCAATTCGTATTGATCGTTCTTTACTTTTATATTAATATCTTTGGCTATGCTATGTTCTTCAGAGCTTCGATTACATTAATTATTCGTGCATGCCCAGAAACTCTCAAAAGGTTAATTTCTAATTTTCTTTCACTGTTCTTCACTTTCATTTGGAGTCGTTTGAAATGTATATTCTGCATTTGCTTTTGTAGATTGAAACAAATTGGTTGTTTGTTTGTGACCTGAGGAAATAGAAACCCAGTTGATTCAATTACAAATTAAGAACTAAGCGATTCAAATAGCCGTTTAGGCAGCTATAGGCGGCGGATGGATACTTTGGGTTATGCTTTATATAATAGATGAAATTCTGCGTGTTTGACTAGTCACCCTCCCTTTGACTGGTCAAAAGCGGCACTTGGGCGGTTCAACTGCCAAAATGCCTGGCCTTACCTACTACTGCCTTTGACAGCGTAGGTTCCAAGCATTAACGTCATTTTGGAAATAATATCTACTCTTTGTGCAGGGATTCTTTAGTATGGTTCTATGGTCTAGTTCCCAAGGAGCCCCTGATCCCATTGCTGTTTACAGCCTCTGCATTTGCCAAGTCCCTTCATTACCAGCAAAGTTGTAGGGCACTATCCACACATTCTGGATTTTTGCTCGAGTCTCATGGTGATATTAGGAAATGGCTACATGTTAGATACATGAGAAATGCATCAGTTGAGCTCAAGACAGATGGTGATACTGTAAGGTTTTCTCTTAATAATCAGAGCGACAGAAATGGGCCACTAATGGAAGAGAAGAAGGGGACAAAAAGGGTGAAAAAGTCAAAGAATGCCAAAAGGAATGAACTCAGGTTATATCGTCTCAAGGCTAAAAAGAAGATGAATTCTCCAAATCCAGAAGTTAGGATTATATACAAACTTGAGAAGGTAGGAATGTTATTCAATTGTCAATTCTACTCAAAACAGTAGAAATACATCTTTAGCCTCAATTGTACTCAATGTATGTTATCATGTTTTAGCTATAGCTGATATATTACATCTTTTAACATTCTTTTTTGGGTATCATTAAATGAATCCAAATAAATCATGATTTTTTTGTGTGGACGCCACCTGTAATTCTTTTCTGGAACTAGAAAGTTGTTCGTTCCTCATGGATTGAATAGTCAAAGCGAGTGATTTTTTCCCCTCCTTTGCCTGTTGAAAAGAGAGGAACATATACTCTGATCTTTTTGCTGGTTTTGAGCTTTCTCATTGACGTCACTAATTAAAAGGAATATCATTATACATTTAGATTTGTTTGGTTTGAATTATTTCTGTGTTATAATTATTAGTTAACATTTTTCATTATTTTATAAAATCTTGTCAGGCAAAACGCAAGGAAGCATGGCTTATTGAGAAGTTGAGAAAATTTGAGCTTCCCAAAGCTCCAGCTGAAGCATATGATCCTGAAATTTTAACTGAGGAAGAGAGGCACTACTTAAAACGTACAGGTGAGAAAAAGAAGAACTATATCCAAGTTGGAAGACGGGGAGTATTTGGAGGTGTTGTTCTTAATATGCATCTTCATTGGAAGAAGCATGAAACTGTGAAGGTTGTTTGCAAACCTTGCAAGCCAGGGAAAATTCATGAATATGCTGAAGAGCTTGCTCGACTGAGCAAAGGCATTGTGATTGACATCAAACCAAGCAGTACTATATTATTTTATCGTGGAAAGAACTATGTGCGGCCAGAAGTTATATCCCCTCCAGATACCCTATCTAAAGACAAGGTGAGTTTCTTCTTTTTCTTATGGAAATCTTTTGTCTGTTTACTTATTGTACGTTTATGTCTACGCATCCTTTTATTTATGGTCTTGGAACTGTGAAATTTGCATTCGTCTTCCAAATGATACTTTGATTATAATACCATAAACACCAATTATGTAATAAGCACAGTTTATCATTATTCAGATTGTAAATTTGAAGGCATCCTTTTGGATAAGTAATAGCACAAATTTCCAGAAAGATGCTAAATATATTTGTGCTGATAAATCAATACTTGACACTTGTACAAACTTCGCTCTTGGACATCCTTTTTAATCCTTTTTCGCTCGTTATCTTTTGTCCTGATGCCCCAATGTCATTAAAATCAGGTAATTGAAAGATTATTGTTTTTACAGCTTGCTTTACACCCCTCCACACACACACACACACACAAAAACCTTAAAGTGAAGGCTGATTGGTAGTAAACTGTGATTTCTATTGGATGTTGTGTGTGCACATGAGAGTGTGTCTGTATAAGCCTATGTAGTTCAAGCCAAATTCTCAGTGGTTGTGTAATAATTAACAAATCCTGGCTGAGTGATATAGGAAAGAAGAGGAGACCTAGAAACTAGAGGAAAATGGAAGAATTAGAGAAGAGGGATAATCATAGAAAACTAAGGGAGAAAGTCTTTATATATTCCATAATTATCAAGTCTTCCTAATAAAAATTACATGGAACCTTATATAATTTCACATGCTAATGGAAAATTAAACCTAAATTATAAAATAATTCAATTGAAACAAAATTAGTTAATTCAAGTCCCAGAAATCTCGTCTTATTTCCTGAATAACCCTAAATTTCATGCTATTCTTTCTGCATCTCTGGGCCAATTACTGGACATCTATATTTGGGTACTAGTTAGTTTAACTAGTAAAATTGCTCGGGGTTGGTACAAAAGATATGGTGAGGATAACATTTAGTTTCCAGACATAGGTGGTAATGTCTGACACCTCGTATTGTAGAATTATGACGTCCTTATCCACTGAATAGCTGTACATTTTTATTGCTAGCGTGTTTTTATAGTAGAAATTACAATTTTTTGTTCCTGCTAATCCATGTGATATCTATTTGGTTCCATGACACTTCTTTCGCTTAATGAACTTCGTTCATAATAATTAATAATCATATTATGCTTATCCATCTCATTGAATCTCAGGGGATGTTAATTCTGTAAGAAGATCCTGGGCATGTTGGAAACAGATCAGCTTTTCTTTTTGAAAAAAAAAAATCTTATAAGAGTTGACATGTTGTTACTATGACCTTATGTTGTATGTGGACCAAGTTAAACTGGGAAAGCTAATCTGTTCTGCTGCCGAGTGCTCATTTATACTGCCCAGTAAATGTCCTGGTCTGATGGGCATTAACATTTCTTTGTGGGACCCCAATTGCTGACTTAATAGTTGCAATCCTATTTGTCATTTTCAGGCCCTGGAAAAGTATAGGTATGAGCAGTCTCTTGAGCATACTGGTTGGTTCATTGAAAAGTTGGAGAAAGAGCTGGAAGAGTATTATGAGCATGTCGCTCGGTACAAGAAAGGGAAAGAGGATTCACAACATGATTCCTTGGTGAGTCGTCTTTTTATTTGGTTAAAATTCAAAAGTAAAGTAAGAAACTATATTTGGTTTGTTTCAGTAGAGAATGTAAGATGAAAGGAGAGTCTCCTCAAACGTTTCTCTATTTAAAGAAAATGAAGAGAAAGTATAAAGAAGAAAAGGAACTAATATTTGGTGCCTTTCCTTTGTGTTCCCTAATTTTCTTATGCAATCGTGGGCTATAATATTAGAAAAAAAA
>SKCR01047545.1:0-52536 GCA_019454045.1 Zanthoxylum bungeanum
ATCTAATTTATGGAGCGTATTACTAAGAAGGACACTAAGGTTGTAATTTAGCAGTGTTTGGTACATGAATATCATAGTTGTGGGATGCTATGGTAAGCATAGGCATGGTGAGTGCGACAACGACGTATGGAGGTGATTACCACACGAAAGCATGTCTTACGAGCCAAAGTGCTAATGTGGTCTGTAGTGAGCACACGACTACTTGAAGTATTATATCCATATATTGCAAATGTTACTGCTCGAGGAGAAAAATTTCCGCAAGACAATCCATGGAGTCAAGAGTTGAAGACCAATGAATGCCTTGGGTATTTTTTGTATTAATTAGATTAATATAGAAAATCAAAAAGCTCGGTCAATGCATTAGTTTTTTACCATTCAAATTGTTTGAATAACATGTCATATAACATAGGATGCCCACTCATGCATTATAACATGTCATGACAGTAAATGCATGTTGATTTAATCTAAGTATAAAAGTTATGCAAATTTTTTAAATAGTTGAAATTTAGAATAATACATGCAAATAAATTAAATAGTTAATTTGAATAAGTTTAAAATTTGGTAATTCGGGAAAAGACAACTGATAAGAGACTAGTTATTTAATTTGGTATATAGGATGTAAACCCGGACATAAATTCCATAGCCGATTCTGAATGGACGATAATATGATCTACACTCGGGGGTACAACTCCACGTACCAAATAAAAATAACATAAGTCACCTATATCTAATTAAATATTTTAATTAAATCATTGCCTAAATCCGAATTTTATTTTAAACTTAAATAGTGAACTAAAAATTTTATAAGTTAAAATTGAAATAGCTTACTAAAAAGAACATTTATTTAAATTATTTAATTAAGTTATATATTAGTTTGGACTAATAAATATTAGTAAACAAAAATTTTAAGTGTTAAAATTTGGAGATATCACTAATCATTAATTAGCATTAATTAGGTTATGTTTTTTAGCCATTCATAATCTAAACAAGTTAGATACTAGTGTAACAGAAATCTTAAACTCTAAAATAGTGAGTGGGAGAGGGATATATGACAATATATATCGCGATCTCTATTGTTAGTCCGAAAATATGAGATTCAAAAGGCATCCCAAGACGACTTTATTTTCGTCCCCCTACGGGGGGTGTCCATTTTGAGTCAATATCAAATTTGGATTCCGAGAGGATAGAAACTCTATATGTATCTGTGAACTGACCTACCCTACGACACTTCACTAGTTAAGTCCAAGGGTTTCAAAATAATGGGTTACACTTACAAAGGAATGATTAAATGTTAATCGAAATTCCTTGATCAAATCAAACGGTGATTGGTTAATATAGGAATAAGAGTTAATCCTGCATATATTAATCAATTGAGATTGTCTCGATCTATCATGCAAATACTTGACTTATCATACGGCTGCACTTATTTATGAGATGATAGATTTCCGTGGCATAGTAATTATTTTTAGGTTTTTGATTCATTTTATATGGTCCATGTATCATGTTTAATTTTATGCCAAAATGCTTATGAAGATTTTAATATGTAATGAATGAAATTTTGAATGCATGTTTATTTTAAAATTTATCAGCTATTTTTCCTGATATTTCCATACTTGCTAACAATAAATAAATGAGAGAAAATTATGTTAAAAGAAAAGTAATATAAAAGTTGTCTTGGTCTTTTGAAGACCTTAAATTTATCCTGGAGGATGAGCGTCCACCAAAGACAAGCTATATACGATACTCACCAAAGAGAAGACCCACTGCTACTAACTAGTAGGGATGTCTGATGTTCTTGCTATGAAGCATGAACCAATGGCTACAACATCGATGATGATGTAGTCATTGCAAGACATGGTCGGCTACCCTTTGGAGCGGTAACGTCATGAGGCTGTCTCAGTGATGACCAAGAAGATGAAGAAATGGACATTCATCTAAAATAACGTCTTGAGGATAATGACCAAAATTAATGCGGCCGCTCCATAGCTAGGTAATCATGATAATGAGATCTCTTTCGAGTTTCCTGTATTTTGAGAGCAACTTTGTTATGAACAAGTTGATTTTTTCACTCATGCATAACTGCTAAATGAGCTCACCTCTTTGGAGTCCATGCTGATGGATCCTCGTAAGACTAGTGGAGAAATAAGTCTTGCCGAGTCTTTCAAAACTGCAAGGAAGAGAAAGAAACACTAATGAGGCTAAAGGTAAAATTACTTATACATGAAAAGACCTCGCTTAAGGTAAATTTACCATAAGAGTCAGGACATGGGATGTTGTTTCAGTAAAAACCGTGGGAGCTATCAGTTTTCAATCTTCAAATAAAGGTTATTTGAATTTAAACAAAGTGTTGTTTATTCCTATTTTGTCGTATAAATTTGATTTATGTTTCAAAACTATTGCATGATGGTTTTTCCATTTTATTTAATAATAATAGTTATTATTTCAAAATGGATTACCAATATGCAAAGGAAACTAGGAGATAGCTTGTATGTGTTAAGATTGTTAACACATAACTCATTGTTCTACACTGAGATGTTTAAGGTTGAAAAACCTAAAACTAAATGGCAAATGATTTCTCACAATAACACATATCTATGGCATCTCAGACTTGGCCATATTAACCTTGACAAGATAAACACATTAGTAGAAAGTGGATATTTAAATCAGTTAAAGGACCACAACTTACCAGTCTGAGTCTAGTCTAGAAGGTAATATGACCAATAGACCTTTTATCGGAAAAAAAGGGCTAAGAGCCAATTAATCACTAAGTGGTTATGAATATTTCGTCACATTTATTGACGATTATTCTAGATATGTGCATGTTTACCTAATGCATCATAAATCACATACCTTCGAAAAGTTCAAAGAGTATTTTGCTAAGGTTGAAAACTGATTAGGTAAAGCCATAACAATTCTACTATCAGATCGTGGAGGAGGATACCTCAACAATGAATTCGAGGAGTTTTTAGTTGAGTATGAGATAGTATCCTAACTCATAGCACCTGGAACACCACAACATAATGGTGTTGCAGAAAGGAGAAATCAAACCCTACTAGACATGATTAGATCAATATTTATCGACAGTTTATTACCTAGTTCCTTTTAAGGGCATACATCCCAGACAATAATGTATATCTTTAACGAAGTTCCATCTAAGTCTATTCCTAAGACACCTTTAGAGTTATGGAACGGTCACAGAGCTAGTTTGCAACATTTCCATATATAGAGGTGTCCAGAGCATATGCTGAAGAACAAGACTATAAAGTTGGAGTTGCGTTTAAGGTGTGCCTATTTGTAGGCTATCCTAAAGAGACTATGGGTGGATTATTTTATAGTCTAAGAAGAGATCAAAGTGTTTGTATTTCTTGAGGATGACTATATGAGATAATTCATACCTCGCAGTAAATTGGTACTCGAGGAGTTAATTTCTAGTTAGACCAATACATCATCAACTATAGTTGTTGACAATTACAATAACGTAACACCTTTGACATCTGAGCATCAGATGTAGTAATATCATGAGAGTTTACCACCTAGACGCAGAGGGGGGAATGTGTGACAACCTAATCACTGTCTACGGATTGGAGAGGTAAAAGTTGTCACCTCTAGTAATGATGTAGATGATCCATTTAGCTATTGTCGTGCAATGGATGATCTTGATAAAAAAGAATGGCTCAAAGCCATGAATCTTGAGATGGAGTCTGTATACTCCAACTCAGTCTGGGATCTTGTAGGTCAACCTGATGGGGTAAAACCTATAGGTTCCAAGTGGATCTACTAGAAAAAAAGATGAATAAATGGGAAGGTACAGACCTTCAAAGCTGGGTTAGTGGCCAAGGGTTATACCTAGTAAGAGGAAGTCTACTATGATGAGATTTCCTCGCCAGTAGCCATGCTTAAATCTATTATCACTCTTCTATCCATTGCGACATCTTGTGAATATGAGAAATGGCATATGGGCGTCAAGATAACATTCTTGAATGCTAGTCTTGATGAGAGCATCTATACGATGCAACTAGAGAGATTCGTTGTCTAAGGTCAAGAGCAAAAATTTTGCAAGTTGTGAAGGTCGATTTATGGACTGAAGCAAGCATCTTGATCTCGAAAAATAAGATTTGATGGGATGATCAAGTCTTATAATTTTGAGCAGAATGCCGATGAGCTTTGTATATACAAATGTGTCATTTGTGGTAAGGTGGTTTTCTCGTATTATATGTCAATGATATTTTACTCATTGAGAATGATGTAAAAATATTATCATAAGTAAAATCATGACTAGCTAACCAATTCCAAATGAAAGATTTGGGAAAGGCGAGTTGTGTACTTGGGATCCAGATTATTTGGGATCACAAGAGACGACTGTTAGTTGTGTCTCAAACATCATATATCGACAAGATTGTTATACCATTTTGGTTGCTGAACTCCGAGAAAGGTATTTTACCTCTTCGACATGGAATTCACTCGTCGAAGGAATATTTTCCTAAGACACCTCAAGCAGTTGAGGAGATGAGACATATCTCACATGCCTCTGCTGTTGGAAGTCTCATGTATGCTATACATGAGACCAGACATCCATTATGCAGTGGGAGATGTCAGTAGTTTTCAGTTTAACCCAGGATTAGATCAGTGGGTGATTGTAAAGCATATTATCAAATATCTTAAGAGAATGAGAGACTATATGCTTGTATATTTTGAAGAGGATATGGTCTTTAGAGGATATACAGATTCTAATTTTTAGATGGATGTAGATTATGAGAAATCAACATCTGAATCTGTATTCACCTATTTAGTGGAGCTATAGTATAGAGGAGTATAATGCAATCTAGCATTGCGAACTTCACCGTGGAGTCTAAGTATGTAGAAGCTTGTGAAGCAGCTAAGGAAGCAGCAAGACTCCATAAATTCTTAGGAGATCTGAAAGTTGTTCCATATATGGGTGAACCACTCACACTTTATTATGATAATAGTGGTACACTGGTAAATTCCAAAAAACCAAGAAGCCACATGAGAGGGAAGGATATAGAGAGGAAATTTCATCTCTTTATGGAGATGTTGCATATAGCATTCTACGGAGAATCTAGCTGATCCGTTTACAAAGAACTTGATGGCTAAAATATTTAAAGGTCACCTAGAAGGTCTAGGATATACTCATTTGCTCTAGTGTAAGTGGGAAATTTTTGGGATATATGCCCAAGAGCATAATATAATATGTAAACAAGATTTTATTTTAAGTAATAAACGATGTAGTTATTCATTTATTAAAATGTTGATTTTAAAGTTGCATATTATAAATTATCATGTATGCCTTTGGATACTAAATGTACTTTCAGATTTAGTGTATAAGTTTCATACACAAGAGGATTTAAATATGAAAGTACTAGTCCTAAATAGTCCGTAGAAAGTAAATAAAGATGTGCACTTTATATATGGTTTATCTACAGCTGCGGTCTATTCCATATTGCATGACGACTTTGATTTGGGTTCATTCATGTGATGACAGGGGAATGTAGGCACTTTATATTATATGATCATATAGGATTGGACCGAGACAGAAATGAATTTCTTTTAATATTCGTTAAACAAAGAAATTCATATCAGTCTAATAGATGATCATATATGGGTTGATCTGAATCCTGAGTGTACTATGAATTCCTGTACGACAGGCTATGTCCTTTGATTTACAAAGGTGAGGTTGGTGAAGAAATCCCGACCAATAGCTACGTATTTTGGGGACATGGTTTGATGTGTAACTGGGGACGTTTTACATAAATATGGAATCCACTCATTCTTGCGAGAAGTAAATGAGTATCCTCTTTAAGGGTTGATTCGATACTTGAACGGTTAGAGCACTCAAGTCTTTTATTACGAATAGAAAGATTAATATTCATAATATTTATGAATAAATCATTCATTAGAGAATCAATGGTACTTGTGGCACAAAATATTCATAATATGGCCACATTTGTTAAAAAGTTCAAGAAATTTCTGAAGTTGAACAGCTGAATGGTGTTGCATAGAGGAGATTGGAACATACTATACATGATAAGATTAATGTTTAGTTACAATTCACTGTCTAGTTCATTCTGGGGATATTCATTACAAACATCAATGTATATCATTAATGTAATTTCATCTAAGTATGTTCATAGGACTCCCTTATGAAGTAAAAAAAATATCGAACATGAAATCTTGGCTAGCTAACTAGTTTCAAATGAAAAGTTTAGGAGAGGCCAATTATGTACTTCAGATCCAGATTTTTCAAGATCGCAAGAGATGACTGTTATTTGTGTCTCGGGCATCATATATCGACAAGATCATTGTTCGATTCGGGATGCTGAATTCTAAGAAAGGCAATTTTCCTTTCTGACATGGAATTCATTTTCCGAAGGAACAGTCTCCTAAGACCCCTCAATGAGTTGAGAAAATGAGACATATCTCATATGCCTCGGTAGTTGGTAGTCTCATATATGCTATATTATGCATGAGACCGAATATTTGCTTTGCAGTGGGAGTAGTCAGTAGGTTCCAGTCTAACCCATGATTAGATCATTGGGTGGCTGTGAAACATATTCTTAAGTATCTTAAGAGAACGATAAATTATATGCTTGTGTATTCTGGTAAGGATATGATCTTTAGAGAATATATAAACACTGATTTTCAAACAGATGTCGATTCTAGGAAATCAACATATGGGTCAGTGTTTACCCTAGGTGGTGGAGCTATTATGTGGAGGAGCATAAAATAATCTTGTAATGATGACTACACTATAGAGGCTGAGTATGTAGCAGCTTGCGAAGCAACTAAGGAAGCAATCTGGCTCCAGAAATTCTTGGTAGATCTGGAAGTTGTTCCAGATATGGATAAAACACTCACACATTTATTGCGATAATAGTGGTGTAGTGGCAAACTCTAAAAAACCAAGAAGCCACAAGGGTAAAAACGTATAAAAAGAAAATATCATCTCATCAGGGAGATAGTAAAAAAAAGGAGATGTAATTGTCATGAAGATTGCATACGCAGAGAACCTGACTGATCCATTTATAAAAAACCTTTTCGACTAAAGTGTTTAAACGTCATCTAGCGGGTCTAGAATTATGTGACATATCCCAATTGCTCTAGTGCAAGTGGGGGATTGTTGGGATATATAACTTAGAGCTACATGTAATTTGTAAACAGAATTATTTGTTTGAAATAAAAGATACATTATTCATTTATAGATTATTTTGATTTAAATGGCATATTATAATTGTCTGGTTTATCCTTGATTACTTATGTACCTTCAGACTTAGTGACTGAGTGTCGTACACAAGAAGATTTAAGTGTGAAGTTAGTAATCTAAACTAGTCCATAGAGAGCAAACAAAGCGGGTACTTTGTTTATGTTTTATCTATAACTGCGGTATATTCTATAAATGTATGGCGATCTTGATCCGGGATTGTCCATGTGGTGACATGAGAATGGAGGCACCTTATATGATGTGATCATATAGGACTTGTCCTAGATAGAAATAAATTTATTATAATATCCGTTAAATAAAGAAATTCATTTTAATCTACTAGATGGTCATGTATGGATTGATCTGAATCCCGGGTGTACTACGAATTCTTGCATGGCAGGCTGTGTCATTGATTTACAAAGGTGAGGTTGGTGTACAAATTCCGACCAATAGCTACATACTTTGGGGACATAGTCTGGTGTGTAGCTGGTGACGTTTTACATAGATATGGAGTTCAATCTTTCTTGCGATAAATATAAGAGCATCTTTCTTAAAGGTTGATTCGGTACTCGAACGATTAGAGCGCTCAAGTCTTTCAATTATGAATAGAAATATAAATATTCTTAATAGTTATGATTAAATCTTTCTTTGGAGAATCAATGATACTTAAGGTAAAAAATAATTAGAGGTGTATAATGAAAATTTTGACCCGATTCTAACTATGAGATACTCGTGAAGGGTTGATCCATATGTAATGTCTATATCGATGGACACCGACATAGTTCGGCTTATATATTATATCTAAGGCAACAAGAGTGCAGCTTTAGGTTTTTAGTGGAATAACCTAAAGTTAATAATTCAGAATATTTATTTAAAGATTTTAATTAATATTTCGAGATTATTGGATCTCGGAACTGTAGGTCCATTTGGTCCTCGTGCCAGCTCGATGTACTGTAGCAAATTAAATATAATTGGATAGTCCAATTATAAACTCACATATATTATTAATATGATTAATAATATATTTTTCATACATGAAATTTATATTATTTTTGATATAAGGTATTTATTTGATGTTAATGATCATAAGATAATCACTTAACATTTTATATTTTTATGGAAATAGTTAAAATAGGCTCGATCGAAGATGAGGTAGAATTCACAGTGCTCAATATTCTAGCCATTTTTGCAATACTCTTGGGGAGGCCCTGGTTCACAAGCTTGGTGAGGTACCCTTCATACTATATCAAGTTATAAAATTCCCCTCATGAAGACGTGGTTATAACTATTGGGACATAAGTTTGCAATCTTGTGGCAACGTTGGAAGGCCAGTCATTCACAAGGTTCCAAGCGGCGCCAATCTTTGAGGAATGTGCAGGGGTTTTATTGCGGAAATTCGGTAACGCAGCGGAATAGTGGAAAATCAAAATTTTCCGATTTCAAAATTTTTCTTGGATCAAATAAATAAACTTATTTATTTAATTACCCAATTATCAAATTCTGAAAAATTACACAAGAGACCAAATTTCTTGGTAATTACCGAATTGGCCCAATACTTTGCAAATTGATCATTTAGTCCAAAAATTGTCAAATACAATTTTGGATGATTCTAAACTATTTCTAAAATGATTTCCAACATATCCAATACATCAAAATCAGTTTTCAAACAAATCCCCAAACTTTTTGCTAATTGCCGAGAGCACCCTTATTTTCGGTTATTTACAATTTAGTCCTTTTATGTTCAAAACATGCCAAGATCAAATCCAATCAACCCAAAAATTTACATGCATCATATACACTCTATAATACATCACATATATGAAAAGCCCCAATTTTGGAATGGGTTATGAACCCTAGTTTTTCAATTTCTCAAATTGACCAATTTTACCAAATCTTTAA
The DNA here is from genome assembly GCA_019454045.1 of Zanthoxylum bungeanum. Lineage (NCBI taxonomy): Eukaryota > Viridiplantae > Streptophyta > Magnoliopsida > Sapindales > Rutaceae > Zanthoxylum > Zanthoxylum bungeanum. Next base: position 9,116 of record SKCR01047545.1, read on the forward strand.
AATCCAACACTTTAATCCATTCAATACTTCACCAAACAAGCCTCACCACTTTGAAATAAGTCTAGAACAATTCTAGGTCACCAAAGAGTGGCTCAACAACTCTAGAATGGAAACTTGATTTCCAAAGAATCAAAAGTAAGCCTTTGAAACCATTTCAAGCTTACTTACATGCATAGATCTTTCATTCAAGTTCACAACCAAATAAACACAGACTATAAGAGAAGAGAGAATATCAAAGCAACACAAAATGATTCCAAGCATGTTAGAAACTATTTTCATTTTGAAGACTTTAAAGAAAAACTTACAAAAATAAGATTTTTCCAAGCTTTCTTATTTAGGCTCCAAGCTTTTTCTCTCAACTTCTTTTGTGTTATTTTTGTGTATATTGAACTTATGAAACCCTAAAATGAAACAAAATAATTTATACTCCACCAACTTGCCTTGGCCGAAAATTGTAAAGTTAAATATCTAGATATTTTGATTTTTGTTTCATTTAATATTTGCTTTGTCAACTTGATAAAATGATCATTACACCTTTAATGAATAATTCAAACAAGTCAACAATTGCAACTTAATTAATTATATTTTTAATTAATTTAATTATTTAACAATTAAATAATTAAATAATTATTTAAATACAAATATATTAAATATATGTATTATATTTACATTAAATATTCAAATATATATATATATATATATATATGATATTAGTCAATATCTCAATTTGACAATTAATTAATGTGTATTTGATAAAATCTAACATTAAATGCAAATACACAAAAATTAGGAAATGACTATTAGGTCTCATCACATGTATTTTGCGTTTAACCTTTAAACAACTTATAAATAATCAGTATTATTTATAAATATTACCCTAGTGCTCTACGAGTATATTTCATTAGTGAGACTCTCTAGATTCAGGCATATCCGTCACGAAATCAAATTTCGTGTCCATAATTTACCCACCCGTAAATTATGACGACCACAGATAAACTCACTGAATCATACAGGTCGAGGTCATGGCAAATGTATAATTCCTCCGTCACAAGTATCCTGATATATCCCAAAGATATAGATGTAAACGTCAAATCTCTATAAGGACTATCCCGTCGACGTCTCTATTAACAATCTCAAAAGGAGAACACTTAGAACTGATTTCTAAAGTGTACCACGGGCCCATGATTTTTATCTTATTTCTAATCATATATGGACTACCTATGCTATGTACACAGAACTGACGGATCCTATCTCGACACACACAAGATACCCTGAGGATCTATCCACACCCAATGAACAGACGGAGGTCTGATCTAAATAGATCGGTGATGTGACTGTCATCTAAGTGTGGAAGATGTCTCATGTGTCCACAGTGGTATCTCAAGTCAAAGAATCACAAATGTTACTCAACCCGAGAAGATTCTTATTGACTTTGGTGTACCATCCATTAAGAATCTTCGGTGAGTCATTCAATGTTTATCCGTTATAAACATCTACACGTCTATATGAGTCTCCAAGACTCCTGGTTCATTAAGAAACCATTGGAATCATATATTCCAGTATACTACATGTACCGATCTCAACAGGTTTATTTTACTGACTAAGTAGTGTAAATCTTGTCCAGGACTGTCTGAGAATGACAACGTCATGATACAACTCAATGTCAGTTGCGACACTTTTGCAACAGCATCATGACTAATCATTCTAAGGTCTATTACGTCTTTACCATATATGAAGATATATATTATATTATAGAAAATGCTTGTTTTATTCATAATAAAATATTTTACAAAAGTATTCTCAAAGAAATACAACCGGGAATTGGCACTCTAAGCACCAACCCCAACAAAAACTCACACTTACTCCAGTGCCAATATCGATTGTATCTAATACCCATCGACTCCACATGTTTATCAAATAACTTCAGAGGTATGGCCTTCGTAAGCGGGTCTGCTACATTATCTTCACTCGGTACCTTGCACACGACAATATCCCATCGCGACACAATCTCTCGAATGATGTGGTACTTCCGTTCCACATGTTTCGACTTCTGATGCGCCCTCGGTTCCTTTACTTGTACAATGCCACCAGTATTATCACAGTATAACAGAATCACATTCTCGATACTTGGGATAACTCTCAATTCTGTGATAAAGTTCCTAATCCATTCAGCTTCCTTTACAGCTTCAGAAGCTGCAATGTATTCCGCCTCTGTGGTGGAATCTGCTGTTAACCTCTGTTTGGAACTCTTCCAGTAAACTGCACCTCCGTTAAGGGTAAAGACGAATCCAGATGTAGACTTTCTATCATCGGGATCTGATTGGAAGTTGAAATCTGTATACCCGTTAACTTACAGTTCACCTCCTCCATAAATTATCAACTTATCCTTAGTACCTTTAAGATACTTCAGGAATTGTTTAATGGCCATCCAATGGTCATTTCTTGGGTTGGACTGATATCTACTAGTTACACTAACAGCGAAATTGATATCAGGCCTTGTACATAACATGGCATACATTATGCTACCCAAACATGAAGTATAAGGTTGGTTAGACATTCTAACCTTCTCATCTTCTGTTTGTGAACTCATCTTTTTCAAAAGATGAATCTCATGTCTGAACGGTATGTTTGATGTCTTACAGTTACCAAAATTATATCGTTCTAAGATCTTATCTATGTACGTTGATTGGGATAACCCAATCAACTTCCTTTGTCTATCTCTATAGAGTTTTATCCCTAAAACATAGGAAGCTTCTCCCAGGTCCTTCATGGAGAAATTCTTACATAGATATGCTTTGACGCCTTGTAACATCCCTATATCATTCCCAATGATTAGGATGTCGTCAACATAGAGGACTAAAAATACTACCATGCTCCCACTGGCCTTCTGATACACATAGGATTCTTCCGAATTTTTGAGAAAACCAGACAATCTAATAATCTCATCGAATCGAAGATTCCAACTTCGTGAAGCTTGTTTAAGTCCATAAATGGACTTATTAAGCTTACATACCATACCCAAGTTTTCGCTGGATGCAAAACCTTCCGGCGGTTCCATATAGATTTCTTCATCAAGAAATCCATTTAGAAAAGCCGTTTTGACATCCATATGCCAAATCTCGTAGTCATGATACACAGCTATAGAAAGAAAAATCCTAATAGACTTAAGCATGGCTACTGGTGAAAAAGTTTCATCGTAGTCGACGCCAGGTCGCTGCGTGTAACCTTTTATTACCAGTCGAGCCTTGTAAGTTTCAACCTTACCGTCAGGCTCGTGCTTCCCCTTGTAAACCCATTTACAACCGATAGGAATAATTTCTTCGAGAAGCGAAACCAAGTCCCAAACTTGATTCTCATGCATTGAGTCTAACTCTGATTTCATGGCACTTTGCCATTTCACAGAGTCGATGTCTAACATCGATTCTCTATAGGTGAAAGGATCAGTCTCTTCAAATAAGATAACATCGAGACTCTTTTCTTGTATCAAATACAAGCGTTCAGGAGGTCTGGATACCCTTTGTGACCTACAGAGTGTGTGTGTTGAAGGTCCTTCATCTACTTGAACTTCAGGTTCCTTCGTTGGTTCGTTGTTTTCAGGTTGGACTTCATCAAGTCCAACCACCTTCTGACAATAATTATACTTCTAGAAATCTTGCGAAGCGAGCTATGAACACATTTCGATGCTCGGTATCATAGAACATATATCCCCTCGTGTTCGAAGGATATCCAACAAACCTAAACTTTTGCCCTCGAGGCGAAAGCTTATCTTGCTGAGTCACCCTGACATAGGCAGGACAACCCCAAACCTTAATATAACTAAGATTTGGTCTCCTACCGGTCCATATCTCATACGGAGTCGTAGGAACAGCTTTTGAAGGAATCTTATTCAAAATATGTGCAGCTGTTAAAAGAGAGTAGCCCCATAAGTAATAGGGAAAATATATAAAACTCAACATCGATCGGACCATATCCAATAAAGTCTGATTCTCTTCTCAGACACTCCATTGTATTGTGGAGTACCTGGAGGAGTATATTGAGCGAGAATCCCATTATCCTTCATATAATCCATGAACTAATTGTTCATATATTCGCCGCCTCGATCAGATCGAAGGCATTTAATATATTGACCAGTATGTTTTTCTACTTCATTTCGGAACTCTTTGAACTTTTCAAAGGTTTCTGATTTATGTCGCATCAAATAGATATAACCGTATTGTGACAGATCATCGGTAAAAGTAACGAAGTACGAATAACCACTATGAGCAGTCTGACTTAGTGGACCACATACATCAGAATGTACGAGTTCTAGTAAGTTAGTGGCATTCTGTCCAACACCTGAAAATAGGGCTTTGGTCATCTTACCCTGAATACACGATTCACAAGTTGAATAGGGTTCAATGGTGAGATCTGGTATCAAACCATTCCTAACCAATTGGGTAAGGCGTTTAACGCCTATATTACCTAGCCGCATATGCCAAAGTTCAGTATTATTAACAACTGGTAAACTACGTTTATTAACTCAAGTATTTAAAATATCTTTAGAAGTTTGCAATGTATAATGACCATGCTGGTTTGGACAACAAAGGATCTGAATATTACGTTTATCATATAAATTCAAATAACGATTCTTAATATTAATATGATAACCTTTTGTATCCAATACAAAAAGATATATAATATTAGCTACACATCATAGTACAAAGTAGCAGTCATATAACAAAAGTTCCCCATTCGGAAAAGGGATCTCGCATACTCCCACTGCAACTGCATCCAGAGAGTCTCCACTCCCAATCGCAACTGCATCTCTCCAGGCTTCAGTTTCTTACTTTCCTTCAGCACCTGCAACGAATTGCAAATGTAAACAGGACAAGCAGAATCTAAAATCCAGCTGGATGTAACGGCTTCACAAGCCAAAGATATATCAATAACTGGAAAAATAAATGTACTTGATGTATATGCTCTCTCCTTCATTAGCTGGGCAATGTAGTCAGGACAGTTCCTTTTCCAGTGCCTGAATTTGCTGCAGTGATGGAATTTATCGTCAGAAGCCCTCTTGGGCTTTGCTATGTTACCTTGCGGTTGAGAACTGAAACCATTCTTCTTCTTCGCTTTCGTCTTTTTTCCCTTTGACCAGGTCTGGGAAGAAGCAGAAAGTGAAGTAAGTTTCGGAGGGCGAGTCACTACTCTCTTCCTTAAGTCCTCTTCTGTCATGAGCAGCATCCTGTGCAGCTCATGGTAGGTACAGATAATCCCATTCATGTTGAAATACATAACGAATTGGCGATATGAAGCTGAGAGCGAACCAAGAATGATACTCCTACCGAGAATGTCATTTAGATGGAGATTATGTTGCCTCAGTTGATCGATCAAATTGATCATGTGAAGAACATGCAAGCTCACAGCTTACCCCTCGTCCAGTCGCGCATGGAATAGTTCCATCACAACTTTATGAACAACGATTTGTTCCTGGTTCATAAACGATTCTCTTAATCGCATCATCATACTATACGCATCTGACATGCCATAGTATTGTTTCTTGAGTCCCGGTGTCAGCGAACTTAAGATGTATGATTTAACTTTTAAATCATCATCTTTCTAAGATTGGAAAACTTGGCGTTCCTCCGGTGTTGCGTCCTCAGACACAGGAAGGGGCAGCGGAACCTCAAGAACATATCCCAACTTCTTGGAATCAAGGACAATCCTTAAATAACGATGTCCTCTTACATTCTTATCACATTCTTAATTAGTACTTCTTCTCTTTGTTGCCTTATCTAAAAGCTCCTCTTTAAATCTCTTACTTAGGCTATCTATTCCTTTCTTTTTATTCTGTTTTGTTGTTATTAGTAAGAGTTTTATATTTCAATCATTTATAACTATACATATGCTTGCTTCTGGAGTATCTCAAGATTACGCTCTAGGTCCATATTTGTTACTAATGTCGATCGAGGGTTGGGAGGGTGGGAACTTGTTTGAGGCTCTTCTGTTACGGTGATTCAGTGACACCTACTCTTTGCTTAGGACTCTCATGCATAAATATCTGGTGTCTTTTCCTACTCTGGGTATTATTGTTAAAACTTATCTAGCTTGCCTTTTCTAACCTTACTCCTGGTCATTTACATCAATTAATCACTCTACATCCCATACAAAGTCCTTCTAGAAGCATGATTCCTAATAAGCTCATTATACTGTCTCTTTACCCCTTCTGCTACTTAACTATCTGCGGTTACTATGTTCTTCCTCTCGATACTACTATAATCTCATTGCTATCTTTCCTAAGGGACTTATTCTGCTATGAAGGTTCCTTTATTATCTTAGTTCCTCAAACTCCTTACTTTTTTACTCCCTTGAAAACTCTATTAACTTTGATTGCTTATGATATCTCTTACTAATTTTCTGGTTCAGAGGCTACTCCTTACCCTAGTCTTTCCTTCTCACTACTATGAGACTCTGAATAAGTTGTACACTATATTTCTAAGAATGATTTTTCCTGGTCTTTTCGTACTTCTATGTCCTTACTTATTTAAGGGCTCATTAATTCATCGGTGGCTTCCAAACTTAACTCAACTTACTGTGACATCGTGTTATTCTGTCTCATGATTTTTATCTATATTACACTGGACTTATCGATTTAGCTGTCTAGATATCTCCCAATCTACCAAATCTGTCATGCCCTTCTTCAATATTCCTTCTCTTTACTAGATTCTAAGTTGAGCATATTCCTTCTATAAGGTTATTTAAATATGCACTTCTGATTTACACTTAAGTTTGGAGACGTTTTAGCTAGGTATCTATAGGTTTACTAAAATCGAGGATTCTAGAAGAAATGGTCATCGTACATTCTGTAGGGACCTAATTGACTACCCAATATTTTGGGATCCTACTGAATTTCCTCATCACTTCACGCATCCCCTCTACTATTCATATACCATTTTCTTTGCTCTATGTCTTTCTGTTGTGGCTAGTCGTGTTTCGTTCTCCTAACTGTTTTCTTAGATCTTCACTCTCATTCAACTTTGGCACTCTGTTCTACTGGCTGTACTGGTACTTTTATCACTTTCTAAATATCTCAATTCCCTCGGGTCTACTTTTTTATACTTCCACAGATTTCTTCTAACTTGGGCTGGTCTATGGGTTCTATTGCATTTGGTTTATCTATGGACTCCCACTAGTCTTGCAAATCTCGCTCTGACTTGCCTTAATCTTTGGGTTATCTTGGGTTCTCTTCTTTACATCCTCGAAACTTCCTTGATTCTTCTTCTAGGTGGTATACAATTCAAGGCCCTCCATTTCTTAAGATAATCTCCCGTTGGGTTTCTTACAGTCGTCTATATCTATGCTGTTAGTGACTAAAACAATCATCCCATGCCTTGATTAATTTCGGTGTCCTTATTCTGGTTCTCTATGCCATTGTGGAGTCTGTTGCTCATGTAAGGTAGGTATAAGCAAGATTCCATCACGACAGCTTCCTTGTCTGACATCACAGAGGGGTAAAGATCTAGGTAGGTCGGGGCTTTATAGCATCTTTCATCTATCAGAAGCCTTCACGAGAATCTTGATTTCTGGCTTCTTCTGTCTTATAGCTGCTTCCTATTATTCAGGGAACTTGCGATCTATTCGAGGTGCTTGAGCGTTATTAGATAGACTTGGAAGAATTTCTGAGGAGGAAAGGAATCCTGCTTGAACAAGTCCCAATCGGTAAAGTTCTCAGCGCCTTTGAGTTTGTTCGTATCCAGCATACACGCAAACTGATTAGAAAATGGTGCCGCAATCGCAAATCTATCATATAGATTACGAAAAACGGTTAGCAGAAATAAATCAGTTTTCTTATAATTTCAAAAGCATTAACTAGATCATGGATTTTTAATCTAAAAATGTCTCTCCCACTAAATCATACAAAACTGTAATCCCCAAACAGAATACAAAGATTTAATAATTAAATTAAATATAAATAGTGAAAGGTGGATCCCATGAATATATTTCAGCTCACAGCAGAGACACGGTCTCGCCTACGTATATTCATCAGGTAGACAACTCATTGTCAATCACTCAATAGTGACTCATGGGTTTCCGGTCCTGTTCGTTTCTCGTTGTGACAATATGAACCCTCTCCATCATTCTTCTTATATTACCCATGGCCGTAGAGCTTCTTGTATTCTGCTTCTTCTTCTATGTACATCACAATCTCCTTCAATTGTCTGAAATCAGTGATCATGGAAGTCATCTCCCGCATCTTATAATAAATTGAGGGCTTGGTTCCCTAGATAATCATCTTGATTTAATCTTTTTCTGAGGGTCTAGTCTGCATCTTTAGTAACTGGCTTCTCCAGTGGTCGAGGTAGTCTTTGAAGCTCTCATCAGGCTTTTACTTTGTATTTTCCAAATCGCGAAGTGATAGATCCAATTCTAGGTCTGTGACATATTGGTTAAGGAAGGCCTCTGCCAGTATCTTTCAGTCGTCTTTTTTTTTTCCAGGCTGTGGTACCATACCACAGGTGCTCCTTCCAATGACATGCTAAATATTTTCAAGACCTGTCGCTCGGATAGGCCAGCAACACTCATCATGGAAACATATTGACGGAGGTGTACTTTGGGGTCTCCATTTCCATTGAAATTTGCCACGTCAGGCATTTTGAATTTGGAAGACAATTGCTCTTTGAATGCCATAGCATTGTAATTCAGTAAATCCTCATGTTTGCTTTTCATCTTTTGGGTTTTTGCCTCTATTTGCTCTTTTAGCTTTTGAAGTTCGGCCTCGGGCTGAGACTTGGCTATTTTTTCGACCATGTACTCTTTATAATTTAGGACATGGACTCCCCCAATTCTTCATCCGGACTCCTCATGTCTCTTTTCACTAGTCTCAGCCTTCATCTTTTGAGGTGTTGTCTGAGTTTTTGTTAGGTTGGAAATAATACTAAGCACAGTCTACAGTTGTTTTGATATCTTATTCACAGTGGTTTCCAACTGATCTACACAAGAAGCATCGTTGTTGGCCATTTTTTCGATGTTTGATTTCTTAACTAGTCTTCCATTCTCCCTAACCCAACACTCCACTATGATGGATGCAATCACAAAGGGTAACATGATGCATGAGATGCATTATATACATGTATGTATGAGATGTATGAAATGCAAAGCTTGTTCATATAGTAACATATATCATCTCGACCTTATCTCTCCCACATATGCGACGAGTCTATTATCTTTTCTAGGTTTGGCTTAGATTATGTACCAACTCGGGGTACACAAACTCATTGATCTATCCTATGATAAAAGGTAAACATTAGCTACATTGGTTCTGTTCCATCGTTAAAAGAGAAAGACCGTCCATTTAAAATAACTAAGCCTAATATGAGAATCGTGCCATTATCTAAGAACGATGAATTAGACCCTTAGTAATTATGGTATTTTGGGATGAGCTTAAAATATTTAAGAACGTCCAAATGGGCCAAAACAAGGTATACCATTTCTGGATGAAAGCTAGTACAGGTATCAGACTCATGTCATTGGCACATCTGGGCTATAATCAAATATGTTAGGCCCAACGAGGTTTTCAAACAAGTCGTCTCATTGCCATATCAAAGTATTCGACCGAGTTATCATGGAAAACAAACTTGTCCCAGTTAAAAAGGCCCAATAAGTTCACGGCCCACGGTAAAAGATCAAATGACTTCAAATGGTTGGGGCCCAAACATAAGCATTAGGTAGGCTCATTCCTATAGAAAAATAACCATGGGCTTAATAGGGTAAGGCTTAGGCTCTCATTGGCGAAAGGTTATCCACAACTAGGTCTCCCCACTCAAGGGTTCGAACGATCAATGAATGCGTCTTCTTTATACTTCGAGGATACGTGCCAATGAGTGATGGTCATCACGTAACAATCCACTGCCTTGAGTGAAAGCGATTTCTCAATGTGTGACGCCATCGGGGTTTAGAGAGTATGTAAAATAATGAAGACATGGTTAACCTCAATCTCACCACAGATACTACAAGGTATTTTTTTAGGCCGATTATCTATATCTAGTGGAGTAGCCATCTGTAGGAGCGAAGTAGGATTTCCCGCTATACCTATGACATATGTGACCATGACACTATTGAGCTCGCAACTCGTAGAGAATAAAATTTGCCCACATGGGACTAATCAGAGAATTAAGGAGTCGTCACCCAGTATAAGACACTGGGAATGATTTAAGGCCGCACCACACCCCTCATAAGGTCGACCTTAAACTCGTTTGGGTTCGGAACGGTCCTTTACTTGTGCCAGTATAGTATCAAGTTTTGAAGAGAGATATTACCATACCTTTGAATGCAAATATCATGCAAAATAATGAAATTAGCTATGACTAGCCATATATGTATTCTTACATGTATGTCCGGCCGGACTTATTGGGAATTTGGTCAAATGTACAGTATAATCCAGAATCATAAAACGTATGCAATAATGAGAAAAACATAAAGAGCAGGGAAAAGCAATAAACAATGTAGTAATCATGCTAAATAATAATAAAAAGGACATATGTAGATAAGGGAAATAAAAAGGCTATTATTTCCTTGGTACGTGGAGTTGTATCCTAAGTATAGACCACACTACCGTACATTCAGATTCGGCTATGGAATTTACGTATGAGTTTCCATTCTCTAAACCGTGGGAAAATATGTTGCCGTATGTGGCCTTATATACGGCTATATTTAATTTATGACTTATGTGTCCGACCGAACATACAATATGTCCGACCGAAGATACTGTGTCAAAATAGTAAATACGAAATTAAGTGATAAGGGCCCCCAGGTCTTACCTTAGGTGTAACTCGATTCCTAGAATACGTCTGAAATTTTTGGTTGATTGTTGGCTTTATCTATGGAGAGAGATTTAATAGGTTTTATGGGTCTTTGTTTTGTTACTCTTTGTGTGTATGGGTTTCACTGATTTTTGGCAAAAGATCAGTTGCAAGCTTTCAAAATTAGGATCCAGAAGAATCCCATTGGTTTATTTAAAGTTTTTTCTTTAATAGTGATAGTTTCTTAGTTTAAGAAGGAAACGATCTCCTTTGAAAAAATGAAGTTGATAATCATTGAAGGTGATAATGAGGAAAAATATAATTGGGGAAAGTGTTTAAGAATGAAAGAATCTGATTTTTTGGAAATTTTCCAAGAAGAAAATAGATTGAGTCATTCTGTAAAACTTAAAACACGATGCATGTCCGGCCGAATGTGTAGATATGTCCGGCCAAATGTAATGGTTTATATCTGTCCATATGTAGATGGTTTCTTTCCGGCATTTAAACCTAATAATCCTCATAAAGTTCCAAACAAGTGTCCCTACAAGTGACTCATCATTGGGCCATGAAAATGAAATATCTACAGTTACGTCCAGGCCTCAGAAGAATCGCACGTGTGGGACGACATTACCAAGATTCTACCGATAAATTACCATAATGAAAAATAGCTCAATAGAGTGACCGTCAAAATTCCACCAACATAACAAATTAGAGAGACGTCGTCCTCAATCGGAAACTGCAACTTTGCCTACTAGTGGTGGCTAAAAAGGGTTGATGTAGGTGATTGCCGGTAGTTTTTATATTACTAAGGAAGAGGTGCGGTGGCTACTATGTTTGGCGGTCCGAGACTGCTGTATATGTGGGTCTAGAGTTTCCACTAGGTGTTCAACACATATTTTGAATATTTTTTGATCTTATAAAACATTCAGGTCAAAATATGGCTTTCAAATTAAGTTCCGAATTAGTGGATGCTGTAAAAGAGAGGACTGCCCATTGGCCCGTAGGTCCTAACACAATGTTCACAACCATATGGATAGTTCATTAGATTATACTCATCAGCGTCTGACCCTAAGATGTTGATCACCCAAGGCACATTAGCATGCCGTACTTCTCCTGTTCGAACCGGGGTAAGAATAAGAGAGCACTCATCTTGGGGTGGGCTTACTACTTAGATGTTTTCAGCAGTTATCTGCTTTTCCATCATTCTTTAATTCCTATTGGTTTGATCCTATGGAATCTGATCCATTTTCCGACTAGTTCCGGATTCGAGTCCCAAACAACTCATTCTGATTATTATATTGACATCATATACCTATATAAAAAGGTTTTGATTTTGACTTTCTCTATCCTATAACCATATCAAGATAACTAATACTGGTCAAGAAAACTCGAGTTTTCTCGAAGCCTCTAGTTAATATCTCTCATCAAAATGTGATATTTGATAATGTCGATTTAGCAGACCCCCCACTAATCCGAGCAAGCATTAATTTGAGGTAATATCTAGTTTTCAAATTTTACATCGATTTGGTACCGCTCTCTCGACCCGCATCGAAACAGTGCTTTACCTCTAGATTTCCAGTCAACTGTTGTACCTCAACACATTTCGAAGAGAACGAGCTAGCTCAAATGTACGGTCTACTGAGGCTACTGTGAAATATTTACTCATGAGTGGGGCAAGCTCTTCTATTCTGGTTTATGGTTTCTCTTGGCTATATGATTCATCTAAGGTGAGATCAAGCTTCAAAGAGTTGTATGCTGTGTTCGGGAAGGATGAATCGTTCCCAAAAAAGAATTTGTTGATTCTCTCCCAATTGGTTGGACCATAGGTTCCGAGCAGTTTTGTCCTTCCCATAAAGGACATAATTGACAACTCGAAATTATACTTTTCCTGCAGAGGATCCTGAGGGTTCCACCAAGTAAAACCGGTGGTTTCTTGGTCACGACATGTTATAGTTAAAATTCCATTAAAGAGATCCCCTTAGTCACTACGAACGCTCTCGTGTGGAATTTTCAAAAAGAAAAAGAATGCCGAACGCCAATGGTTTAATTAAGAATTTGTTTTTGCATGAACTAATAATGGTGTCATTAATTAAAAATAGTAAATATAAAAGAGTGACAAAATAATTAATAAAATTCCGTAATTTTTGTTATTTTTTAACATTAAAAGCTCAAATTTTTGTACAAATATGATTTTCCTTTATTTTATGGAATTTGCATTCAAAAGTCAAAACTGTGAAAAATTGGTGTGAGTTGCTTTCCCCTTGTGGAATAGAAGGATGCAAGTCAAAATCTCTTACCCTCCAAACCTCAAAGTCGTTTTCTCTACTGGTAGTATTTTCTCTTGGCGATTGATTCACACGTTATAATTCTCTCTGTTTTTGAATCGGATTCTTCACTCGTTATTAAAATGATAACAAAATGAACACAAGTTGACTTTCAGCCAAATTCTCTCTATAATAGTATAATTGCTTGCAAAGTCTTCTACAGAAGTTGACTTTCCACCATTTATTGGGCTCCTCATAATTTGGGCCTAGTTTTAGGCCCAACCTTACTAAAGCAAGATCCAATCCAACTTTTTCATCAGACTGTGTGTTCAAGCGAAGGACCAGTTGAGGTGTGTCTTTAGAATGTGTCAATTGACTACAAAAATAATACGTGCTGACATTTTGAACAAACAACTTTTGGTTAGGAATCAATAATTAAGTGTCTTTTTGAGAGTTTTTAAATTCATATCAACAGTACTATCTCAAGATTTTTTTTTTTTTTTTTCAGAATCTCTTATAATATGTTCAAAAATACTAACTAAATAATACTCACAAACTAGCCCAAATTCTACTGTGATCTTTACGATCCTCTCATTTTGTTTTTCTCTTTAGAATTTGGTGAGATAAATTATAAGTTACGCAAGAGTTATAAGTAATGCTAGAGATGATTTTATTGTGTAGTGCTTCTATTTTAGCAATGTTGACGGCTGATTTTGGTCTCAGGAGCATTAAGGGTTTTTTACTCCCGAGACAATCATCCCCAAACTGTGAATTTGTTTTGTTTATAAGAAACCAAAAGCAAATTTGGCAAAAGATAAGTAAATTCACCAATCAACAAAGAGATTTAACGTGGTTCGGTGGATCAGATCCAACCTACATCCACGGGCACAGAACTGACGATATTTTATTACCGAAATATGTTTTTCAGATCTGTTTTGTGTTTACAAGTCTAATTCTCTCTTGTTCTCTTCTCAACTCTTCCCTACAAGAAAGCTTTCCTCTCCTATTTATAATAGCAAAGAAACAATTTTCCTTTTCCCATAAGAATTCTTAATCGAAACTACATTCACTTCCTTTATCCTATTAGGACACTGACTTATCAACTTTTCCCCATGAAAGTAGGATAACTTATCTTCTTATCCGTAAAAATATGATGTTTTATCTTATGAAGCATATCTCGCCATATTCTTGGTCTTCATGAGGTCGGTCACAGTGGTCTTTTGAACTGAGAATGCTGCTACCGATCTGATAATGCCCGACCATCCGGTCTGGAGTGGTCGGTTACCGATCATAAAGTGTTCGGCCCCTTACTGTTAGCTTTTAGTGGTCGGGTCGGCATTAATGATCTTGACCAAGAAGGAAATTACCTTTTTACCCCTGCCGTACTGCTTAAATATCATAAGGCCTGAAAATACCATCAACATCTGTCCCATAGTTCTCGGTTCCAACGAGTATACAAGTTGGTGCCGGGAACTACATAAAAAGAATAGTACTCCTGATGGAGTGACGGCTAGCCTTTTTGAGGAGAAGTTTATTGGCCTATCACCACCATGTCCTCGGTACGATTGAGATGCTCGGTCTGACTTCTTTTTCCGCCATAAGCAAAATCCATTTATTGCCCTTCTGTAAACCGTCCCTCGAGACACACAACCGTCACATCCTCTTAAATGCCCATCAGATCACTTCTAGGGTTTAACGGAAGCCTGCCACTTGTCAACCATCCGTCGTCCTCCCGCCAAAAAGTAAGCAATCCGACCGCCATCGCCAACTCAAAGGACGCCCAATCTCAGCCGTCCATCCAACTCTGAAAGATCATTTTAAAAAACGACATGTGGCGTACATCTGACGCCCTCGTTCGATCCAACGACCACAAATGCACCGAACAGATTATAAGAAAACGGAGTAATACACTGTTGCCTTCTTTTACGAACGCTTCGAATTTTCCCAACCGCGAGAACTTCTCTCTCCCAACTGTGCTTAGTGAACTCAAAGAACGACCAGACCGCACTGAGCAATATGCAACCCTTCTAAAAGAACCAAGTAAGTCTTCTGAACGACCTCCCTGCTTTGATTTTCATTAGTTGCGAATCCTGCTGTTTTCTTGTGTGTTTATGGAGCATGTCCGGACTTTTTGGGATTATGGACACTTAGGTTTGTACTGAGTTCTGTGTTTGGCTTTATGTTGCTAGGGGGAGATTTATGGCTTGATTGATGTTATTAGGGCATTTACAACCCACAGGTTTAGTTTTCCCGGAATCTCAGGGTAACTGTGAAATCCCTGGCCGTTTTAGAAATTAGCTATAGACTGACCCCCCCCCCCCCCCCATTTTTTATTTCTCGGATGTCAGGGATGTCTGACAACAGGTCTTCCTCTGCAAACCCTGCTAGACCTTCGACTCCCCCTGCTGAAGAGCTCTCCTTAAGCTCTGGGGCACCAAGCATAGAGGATCTCGATACTACCCTCACCCCTTCCGAAACTGAACAAGATACTTACCATCAGAGAATTCTCTGGAAGGACCCAGAGCCTGGTGATTTTGACTGCTCGGCTTTGGACATGGATCGGCCTTCCAAGATAACTGAAGATGATCTAGCACTGCTCCGGCAGCGATATGATATTCCGATAAATATTGCCCTTGAAGTCCCTGGCCCATTGGATCGGGCTAGTCAACCCGATGAGGGTTCAGTGGCTCTTCTTCCGGCTTTCTTTGAGTGCGGACTCCGGCTGCCAATTCAACGTTATTTTTCTTGGATGCTGGCCGAGATGGAGATCGCCCCTTGTCAATTAAGCTTGAATAGTTCGAGGATCTTGGCCGGGCTACGTGTGATTTGGCATCGGGCGGGACTCGGCGAACCCTCTCTTGTTGGAGGGACGCTCCCAAGGTCTCCCATCAGGTCCGGCGCGGGTGCGATGGGCTCGACAATATGTCGACCATTGGAAGCAATTGGTTAATTATGTGGCCTTTGTCGAGTCGGGCCTCATTCGGACTGCTCCTCCGAAGGTCCCGGGGCGGATAGGTAGATTCTTACTAACCCTCTGACCGATCCCTTTGTTTGCTTAGCATGATAATGATTTGAAATTATTCAAATTCTGGACTGACCACTTCTCTGCCCTTTGCCTTTTGCAGGAATGTCGAAAAGGCTGAAATACCTTGATCAACTGGTTGGCGCAACAAAGAAAACCGGCCACGTTGGAGCCGAACCCTCTCGGAAACGGCCAGCAACTGCCGAGGCCAAAAAAGTGACTGAAGAGGCAGCCCCGTCAGCTACCCAAAGCTTATCCCCCCTTCCAGGGCATCGCCAACAGTCTCCACCCGACCTGCCAGCCCGTCAAAACCTACTAGAAAAAAGGAGGCATATGTTCGGGGCAGAGGAAGTCGAGCTAACTCGGGAGGTGGAGGAGGAACAAGTCCTGGGTAAGAGGCAGCCGGTTCGGAAGGAGAAGAAGGTGCCGGAGGGTTCTTCCAAAAAGCAGAAAGGCGCCGTGATTCTTGGCGTATAAGACCTTGGTCAGGACATCAGGGAGGCCACTTCTCATCTGGTGCCGGCAATCAACGAATTGGCCGAAGCGGTTCCTCCGGCGAAGATTCTGAGATACGAAGATCTCTCTCCCGAGGATGTGGTTACGTTGTTGTGCTCCCAGATGGCCAAGGTAGCCACACTTTCTTTATTCTCATTACGAGTCCATGACTAAGTTTGATTTCTGATTTTCTGTTTCTTCTCGGCAGGCGACCTATCTGGCGGCCAAGAACAAGGATCTCCTCCTGAGCCTTTTATCCGAGGGTGGCCAAGCCCAGATGCTCAGAAAACCGACTTACTGAAATGGAGGCCGAGCTGGCCCATAAAGAAGAAAACATAAAAAATCTGGAGCTGGCTGCCGTTGAGGCCCATACAATAAATAAAGCTCTCAGGGCCCGCCGCCTCTCTAGAGAGGAAAAACGTTGATGCTGCCAAGAAGGATTTGGAGGCTGCCCAGGCCGACAACAGGATCCTACAGGTGGAAGTGCGCAGCGTTGAATCCAAACTGAGGGCCAAAGATGAAGAACTGGTACGGGCCTGTGACGAGCTTAAGAGAAAGGAGGCTGAGTTAGAGGCCGAGAGAGACGCAATCCATCTTGAGGGGGTCGGGGATTGCGCTGAGATTATCCCGATGGTGTTGCCCGACCTGGATATGGGGCCTATCCATGCGGCCATTCGCTTCTGCAAAGGGGAAATTTCAGAGGAGGAGTTTAAAAGATGGCTACCCCCTTCTCCTGAAGAGGTGATGGATCATGACCTCATTTCGATTGTCCGTACTTCTTCCATCTCCTGAAGAGGACCGACCTGAGGCTCTCTGCTCCAGCCCCCGAAGCCGTAATTGTCGGGGCCTCCCAGGCCGTCAATGTGGAAGCCAATGTCCCTCCTCTCGAGGCCGAGCCCAGCCATTTGCCACCCGAGCCTATCGAGGAAGAAACAATTGCTCCTGCGCGGCCCGATCTTTAGGGGGTAACCCGAATGGGGCCCCGTGTAATCCCGAACAAATTTCATTTTCCTTGTAATAACTTTTTTTTACAATCATATTTATATAAATATTTTTATGTGTTTCTATTCCGTTTTTTTAGTCTTTCATAATTTGCTCTGATTGCTTTTCCGTAAACGATCACTCGGGGCCCGGTCGCGAGGGGACAACTCGAGCCGGAAATAAGGTCATGCAGTGGAACGAAACCCGACTCCGAGCTAGGGGAAGCACTTGGTGGTTCTGGGGGAATATTATGTCCCCAGTTCGAAAAGACAGACTTCGGTGGGACGTAACCCGACCCCGAGCTGAGAGAAACACTTGGCACTGGGGGAATGTTACGTCCCCTGTCCGAGAAGACAGACTCGGTGGGACGTAACCCGACCCCGAGCTAAGAGAAACACTTGGCACTGCGGGAATGTTATGTCCTCAGTCCGAGAAGACAAACTCAATGGGACGTAACCCGACCGCGAGCTGAGAGAAACACTTGGAACAGGTGGAATGTTTCGTCCCCAGTCCGAAAAGACAGACTCAGTGGGACGTAACCCGACCCCGAGCTGAGAGAAATACTTGGCACTGGGGGAATGTTACGTCCCCAGTCCGAGAAGGCAGACTTGGTGGGATGTAACCCGACTCCGAGCTGAGAGATGACATGATGGCCTTGGCGGAACGAATCCAACCCCGAGCCAATTAACCAAGTGTCCTCGGTGGAACGAATCCAGCCCCGAGCCGATTAATCAAGTGGTATCGGCGGAACGAATCCAGCCCCGAGCTAGTTAACCAAGTGGCCTCGGCGGAACGAATCCAACCCCGAGCCGATTAACCATTAGGACTTAATCAGAAGGGAAGTAAATCAACCTTTGAAGCCCTATCGGATTTGGCATGGGCGTACCCTTGCCAGACCAGCGAAAAACAAAAACAAAACTTTGGAAAATAAAGTCAAAAGATGGGGAGTGACTTAGCACTTATCCCAAAGTAACAACACGAATGCCTCAAAACAGCGTCATGTCCGAGGTCTCCAAAACACAATTCCGAATCTTTCAATTCAGAGTCCCGGCGAACCAGGATTTGGATCAAAAAGCGTTTAGAATAGTAAGGGCACATTCCTCTATACGTCAGGCCATTATGGAGCCTGCGTTTTGTTCGAGGGCTCTTCCTTACAATGCTGGAGCAGGCATATGCCACGAGGGTACAATCTATCCCCGTACTATGCTTCTCACATACCCGAATGACCAAATAGGTAGGGATCAAAGAGTGTCTGAAACATTAAGGGCATGCTCCTCCTTATGTTCGGTAACACTGGAGCAAAAAAACGCCATGATGGTACAATCCATCCACGTACTATGCTTCTCACAGACCCGAATGACCAAATAGGTAGGGATCAAAGAGTGTCTAAAACATTAAGGGCATGCTCCTCCTTATATTCGGTAACACTGGAGCAAGCAATCACCTCGAAGGTACAATCCCTCCCCGTAATATGCTTCTCACAGACCCGAATGACCAAATAGGTAGGGATCAAAGAGTTTCTGAAACATTAAGGGCATGCTCCTCCTTATGTTCGGTAACACTGGAGCAAGCAATCGCCACGAGGGCATAATCCCTCCTCGTGCTATACTTCTCACGGATCCGAATGATCAAATAGGTAGGGATCAAAGAGTATCCGAAACATTAAGGGCATGCTCCTCCTTATGTTCGGTAACACTGGAGCAAGCAATCGCCATGAGGGCATAATCCCTCCTCGTGCTATGTTTCTTGCAGATCCGTTGGTCAGACAAAATGTACGGGAACACATTCCCTACGGCCGTATTTCCCAAACTGGCCAGGCCGGTCATCTTACAGGAGCACTCCCTCCCCGTGATTACCATCTTGAAATATCCCTCATAAATGCAAGTCATAGGGTAGTTCTGTTCTAGCTTCAGGGGTTTAACTCTACTATGAAAGGCTCGCGTGCTCCCTCATGCGTTTCATCCCTTGATGCGGTCCTGATCCTCAAAGATGAAATGAGTTAGGTCGGAGCACTTCTGCCCGGGTTTTCGTGGTAGCATATGTGATTGGTGTGTCACGGGTTTGGTGCCTTTCCTGATCCCATATCATCCCTTCATGTTAAGTATATCCCCGAAATACTGAATACGGCTTTCAAGTATAATTGAAAAAAAGAGTGAAGATTTTCTTAATTGAAAAAAGAAAATTTTATTCATATTCGAGGACCTACTGCCCTTCCTACAACTCTCTGCGGAACATTTCGAGAGAGGCTTTATTTGAGCTCTTAACCCCTGTCGGGTTGTTTTATGGCTTTATTTGAGCTCTTAACCCCTGTCGGGTTGTTTTAAAAAAGAAATAAGGAAAAATCTATTGGAAGTACTTTTTCAACATCTCGGCGTTCTAAGGCTTCTTTAGCGGTACGCCGTCCAGCTCTTCAAAGTATAGGCACCAAGCCTTACTACTTCTATAATTCTATAGGGCCCTTCCCACTTGGCACCTAGCGAACCTTCCTTCGGCCTTCGAGTGTTCAAGGTGACCCTTCGCAATACCAAATCACCTGGAAGAAAGACACGGGTCAGAACTTTTTTGTTGTAGAAACGGGCCATTCTATGCTGATAGATTGCCGCCTTCATAGTCGACTTCTCTATTTTTTCTTTGATTAGGTCTAGATGACCCCGGTTGAGTTCTTCATTCTTCCCTTCCTTAAAATGCTGGACCCTGTAGGTAGCCATTCCGATCTCTGCTGGAATAACCGCTTCGTATCCGTATGATAAGGAGAACGGAGTTTCCCCTGTGGAATCCTTACAGGTCCTCCGGTGCGCCCACAACACCTCCGGTAATTCCTCGACCCATAAGCTCTTGCAGGCTCCGAGCCGAGCTTTAAGATTGGATTTAATGGTCTTGTTTGTCGCCTCTACCTGCCCGTTAGACTTGGGATGGGCAGGTGAGGCGAATCTTAAGGCAATCTGGAGGTCTTCACATAGCTTCTTGAAGCCTTTGCTATCAAACTGTTTTCCGTTATCGGTGATGACGGCCCGAGGAATTTCGAACCTGCAGATAATATTCTTTTTCAAGAACTCCGTAGCTTTCTTCTCTGTGATTTTGGATAGGGGTTCGGCTTCCATCCATTTGGTGAAATAATCTATGGCAACAATGGCGTATTTCGCTTTTCCTCGCCCATTCGGCATCGGTCCGATGATATCCAGCCCCCACTGGGCGAACGGCCAAGGGGGCTGGACATGGTGGCCAACTGTTCTGCGGGCTGGTGGTGAATATTGGCATTATTATGACATCCTTCACATTTTCGGGCCATCCTCATACCATCCTGATGCATGGTCGGCCAGTAGAACCCTTGCCTTAAAGCTTTAAAGGCAATTGATTGTCCTCCGGTGTGACTCCTACAGATTCCCGCATGAATTTCCCTGAGCACATAGTCAGCCTCCTATTCTGCTAAACATCTCAGAAGGGGTACCGTATAGCCCCTTCGGTATAGCACCCATTCGATCAGGGAAAACTTTGTGCTTTTAAATTTCAGTTTTCTGGCTTCCTTCTTATCTTCAGGTGTTTCCCCGGTCTCCAGATATCTCCTGATTGTTGCATCCATGAAGATTTGCTTTCCATATCCAATACTTCTACCTCGAGTTTTCCCACGTTTTTTTCTCGGAGACAGATTAGAGGGACTATTCTGGGATTTTCTGCCTTTATCGAAGATGCGAGCCGTGCCAAAGAGTCTACCTCACAGTTGTTTTCCCGACCGACTTGCTCAAAATGCACATTCCTCATTTTCCCCACCAACATTTTTACCTCAGCCAAATAGGCTATCATACTCAGCTCCTTGGCTTGGAATTCTCCCTTCAGCTGCTGAACAGCCAGCTGGGAGTCGCTTCTTACAACTATGTCGTGGACGCCCATCACCGCGCATAACCTTAAACCGGCTAAAATTGCCTCATACTCTGCCTCATTGTTTGTGGCCTCGAAGGCCAATCTCAAGGCGAACAATACTTCTTCACCTTTACCATTTTTCAATATGATTCCGGCCCCATTACCTTGTGAGCTGGCAGATCCGTCTACTGACATCTCCCATTTGTCTTCCCCCATGGTCAAAATTTGGGGTTCTGTGAATTCAGCAACAAAGTCTGCCAGAGCCTGTCCTTTTTACCGCTGCCATTGGGAGGTAAGAAATATCGTGTTCACTCAACTCTACCGACCATTTCATTAACCTGCCCGAGACCTCTGGTTTCTACAGAATCTGCCTCAGAGGATAATCGGTGTAAACCTCAATAGGATGGGCCTGGAAGTAAGGTCGTAATTTCCGGGCCATGGTGATTAATGACAAGGCGACCAGCTCATGTGCCGGATATCTGGTCTCAGCATCTAATAAAGCTTTACTAACATAATACACTGGCCTTTGGACTTTATCGGCCTCTTGCACCAATACTGAACTCATTGCATGCTCCGAAACAGCTAAATATAAGTATAAGGTCTCACCTGGGGACGGCTTTGCTAGAAGTGGGGGCTGCGTCAGGTATTTTTACTGCATGAAGGCCTTCTCGCATTCTGGCATCAATTGACTTCCTTTTTTGCCTTCTTGACGACTTTGAAGAAGGGGTGGCACTTGTCGGTTGCTCGGAAAATAAATCGATTGAGCGCAGCCACCCTACCGGTCAGGCTTTGCACTTCTTTTATCGTGCTGGGAGATTTTAAGTCCAGTACAGCTTGGATTTTCTGCGGGTTTGCTTCTATGCCTCGGGAGCTTACCATATAGCCCAAAAACTTTCCCGAGGCCACTCTGAAAGCACACTTCTCCGGGTTGAGTTTTAAATTATGCTTCCTTAGCAATTCAAAGGTTTTCTTCAGATCGGCCACGTGACACCCTGGCTCCTTAGACATTGTTATCATATCATCAACATATACCAGCATCGATGTGTCGATGAGTGGCTTGAAAATCTTGTTTACCAGCCTCTGAAAGGTTACCCCCGAATTTTTCAATCCGAAAGGCATTACTTTATAACAGTAAAGCCCATGATCGGTAACAAAGGTCGTCTTCTCCTCGTCCTCAGGATGCATGTTGACCTGGTTATATCCAGAGAAGGCATCCATAAAGCTTAGCAGTCCCTGGAAGGCCGTCGAATCCACCAACTGATCTACGTTTGGTAGTAGGAAGCTGTCTTTCGGGCACGCTTTGTTGAGGTCGGTGAAATCCACGCACATCCTCCTCCACTTTCCATTGGATTTCTTTACTAATACCACATTTGATACCCACTCCGGGTATTTCACTTCTCTGATAAAACCGGCTTCAACAGTTTTTCTACCTCGGCATCCATTGCCCTGCACCGTTCCAAAGGTCTTCTTTTTTGCTTGACTTTAAAGTTTTTCTTTATGGCGACCGCACAATATGATGAACTTCGGATCCATCCCGGGGATATCGTTGTGCCCCCATGCAAAGATGTCCGGGTACTCCTTTAGACACTTCAGCAGGTCTTGTTCAGGACCTCGTCTAAGTCTCCCCTATTTTTACACTCTTCCCAGGTCCGAAAAGTTCTATCACTTCTAATTCTTCGACTGCCCCTAGTCGGGCAACTTTCTTTGGCCGAGGACCCGGATCCTTACTTGCTTCTTCCCCGTCTTCATTCCCTTGCCTTTTCCGGGTACCTGCTTCAATGCCGAGGGTTTCCCGTGAGAGGGTGGTAAAACAGCTCCGGGCCACCTTCTGACTCCCGCACACGATTCCAATCCCTTCCCGGGTGGGGAACTTCAACTTTAAGTAATAGCAAGACATTACAGCCATTGTCTTCATCATGAAAGGCCGACCAACAATGACTTGGTAACTGCTCATGCAATCCACCACCGTGAAATTTATCATAATCGTCTGAGTCTGGGGACGGGTTCCGATAGTCATTGCCAATTGTATCCTTCCCAATGGGACGACCGTTGAGCCCCCGAAGCCGTATAGGGGGGTCCCATCGTCGGTTAGAGTCGCACACTCCACACCAAGGTCGTCCAAAGCCTCTTTGGAGATTATATCCACTGCACTCCCGGGATCCACTAGGATTTTGTCTACCTCAGAACCGCCGATTGTCGCCTTGAGTATCAATGCATCATCGTGGGGGAAACTCACCCCTCGAGCATCCTCATCCGTGAACATTATTGGCACTGACCGAGCACCTTGTATTTTCGAGGCCCGTTCTGTTTCTAACACTTCCAACCCTCGAGCCCGACTATAGTTTTTTCTTGACCGGTTAGAGTCCCCGGCCAGTGTCTTCCCCCCTGCGATGATATTCACATGTCGACAATGTGCTCTCTGTCTGGCCGTCATAACTTCATGGTCAATATAATTATTCAAGTACCCATTCTGCGCCAGGTCTTCCATTTACTCCCGTAAGTCTTTTCATCCATCCGTCGTATGTCCCCTCAAGTTATGATGACTGCAATAGGATTTATTATTTCTCTTGTCTGGTGGGAATCTTCTAAAGTCAGGCTCTATCAAGAGGCCATTTCCCTGGATTTCCATGACGATTTGCCCCAGTGGTTTGTTCAAAGAAATGTATGCCTCTTCCCCGGCCACATGGTTTACCTGGGCCGAGACTCCATTTTCCTGGTCATTCCGAGGTATCGGCTTGAATTCCCTTCGCCTCGGGGGTGGTTTTTTGAACTCTCTATCTGGCCTGCGAGGAGCTTCTGCCCTCGTCGTCCTCTCCCTGATAGCTATCCCCCTCCGGGTGATTCTCTCCTCATCTTCCAATAAAACAAATTTTCGGGCTGTTTCCAGAGCGGTGGCATAATCCGGTGTATCCTGGATCCTCAAGTGGGTCCACAACTTTCTGATCTTTAAGGCTCCATTCAAACTCTCCAAAGCCTCGAGCGACTCATATCCCCCGACCTCGAGCACCATGCTATGGTACCGCTCAATGAAAGCCTTTAGGGGTTCATCGTCCCCCTGTTTCATGAGCCTCAATTCCCCAATTGTCTTCTTTGGGACGCAGACCCCTTTGAAGTGTCGAACAAATGACTTTCTGAGTTGCGCGAAGCTTCTGATGCTCCATGGGGCTAGACTTCTGAACCACAGAATGACAGATCCCCCCAAATATAGGGGGAATACTTTGCAAACGGCATCCCCTACTACTCATTGGACCTCCATCAATAGGACAAAACTCTCAATATGGGATTTTGGATCAGTGTGGCCTTTGTAGGGCGTCATGGCCGACATGTTGAATCGTCTTGGGAACTTTATCGACCTTATTTCTTCAGTGATGAGGGATTCAGCCTCGTCATTCCGAGCGTCTCCCGTATCAGTTTTGGGGTTCACTCCCACTTGGCCATTTCTTTTCTTAACCAATATTTTATATTGTCATCTGTGTTACCATGCCGCCTCTTGTGGCCTTCTTTGCGTCTGTCACCCCAGGCGAGGCGTTCCTCATGACTTGAGGTTTCCCGTCCAGTTTCACCATACTTCATGTCTCCCCTTCTGGTGTCGCGGGGGCTATCATAAGAAGAATCTGGCGACTGTCTCCCATTTTCTTCTTCCCACGTATCCTCCGTTTGTAAATCTTTATCTACCACTACGGACCTCATCCTGTAGGGACCATTCCTTCTAGGTTCATCGTCTTCGCTCTTATCTGTAACCCTTTTTCCTCCTCTATTTCGCCTTTCCTCCGACTAGTTCCGGCTTCTAGTCTCTCATTATTCGTCTTTTCCATCCTCTCCAGTCTGTCCATCATGGATTTCAAAAGGTTTTGATTTTCCTTCCTATCTTTCCTCATATTTTCCTCAATCTTCTCCATCCAATCCGCTGTTGAACTCCCTGACGACCGGTGATTTCCACATTCTTCCATTGTCTTTACTACGTGAGCTGCTTTTTATTGGAGCTCCCTACAGACGGCGCCAGCTGTTGACGGCTGATTTTGGTCTCAGGGGCAATAATGGTTTTTTACTCCCGAGACAATCCTCCCCCAACTGTGAATTTGTTTTGTTTATGGGAAACCAAAAGCAAACTTGGAAAAAGATAAGTAAATTCACCAATCAACAAAGAGATTTAACGTGCTTCGGCGGATCAGATCCAACCTACATCCACGGGCATAGAACGGACGATGTTTTATTACTGAAATATGTTTCTCTGATCTGTTTTGTGTTTACAAGTCTAATTCTCTCTTGTTCTCTTCTCAACTCTACCCTACAAGCACGCTTTCCCCTTCTATTTATAATAGCAAAGAAACAGTTTTCTTTTTCCCATAAGAATTCTTAATCGAAACTACATTCACTTCCTTTATCCTATTAGGACACTGACTTATCAACTTTTCCCCATGAAAGTAGGATAACTTATCTTCTTATCCGTAAAAATATGATGTTTTATCTTATGAAGCATATCTCGCCATCTTCTCGGTCTTCATGAGGTCGGTCACAATGGTCTTTTGAACTGAGAATGCTGCTACCGATCTGATAATGCCCGACCATCCGGTCTGGAGTGGTCGATTACCGATCATAAAGTGCTCGGCCCCTTACTGTTGGCTTTTAGTGGTCGGTCGGCATTAATGATCTTGACCAAGAAGGGAATTACCTTTTTACCCATGCCGTACTGCTTAAATATCATAGGGCCTGAAAAATACCATCAACAAGCAATTTCTGGGTTTCTTCATTTTATCGTATAAATTTAGTTATATTTTATTATGCGAATATTGTTGAATTATAATTGCTACGGGTATATTTATCTTACAGTTAATCTTTCATTGTAATATTTTCTTTCGATATAGTGTCAATTTTATATATAGCCAATAAGATAGATTTGTAAAAAAAAAAAAAAAAAAATTGATAAGAAATTGTTTCCTCTTAACGAATTCATTGACATATGAAAGCGCGAAACGTGATAAGATTTCATACTCTCCAAAGTCTAATATGGATTTGGGCTGTGAATTTTTAGTTGATGGGTCTGATTTTATTTGTTTTAGAGACCAATAAACACTTCTTGTTAGATTAATATTCCGAAACTTAAGTTAGAATCTTTTATTTTTATTTTTTTCCTTTATAATTAGGATTAGAAATGCAAATCTATGAATTTTATAAGGTTATGTATATTTCAAAGTTTCTGAATCCTCATTTATGCGTTCTTCATTAGTTTATATAGCTCCATGTTTTCCATGTGAATGAAAGCTTCATTCCTTCAATTGAAACTTGTTCGTTGCTGAACTCTTATGGAATGTATGCCCCACATTTGTCATATGTTATGCCGATATGTAAGATTATATGTAATATAATTATTCTTTTTAATTACACTTTTTATTATGCATGTTAAGTTAAGATTGCAAGTTAAGCTAAGTTGATTGCTATTAAAGTCCACTAACTTTACATTATCGGAATATTTTCATTTTTTGGTGTGTCGTGATAGGCATGCATGTATGTTTGATTGATTGATGTTCTTGTGGTATAGTAGTCGAGCTGGTTAGAAATTCATTCGGACGGAATTCATCTCATACCTATTCTAAAATATGTAATGAGTCTCGTATGAGCATTGTGTGTATAAGTCAGCCATATTTATATGTTGTTGAATGATGTTATCTTTGCTGTATCAACTGTTATGTGTGTTTCGTGATTGGTTGCATGATGTTTGTAAATATGTCTGAGTGTATGTATGTGTATGATAGAACTCGTGATATGTATGGACCATGCATGCTTATGTGTAATGAATGCATAATTTGAAACCGATGTGAATATCAGAGGTTATAAAACATGTTTGCTAAGTTGTATTGGTATGTTATGTACATATATCTGTAAGAATTATGAAATTGTATTTGCATGTGTATAAGAGAAGTGTGCTACGGTATGTGTGAATGCAAATGAACCCCAAGTGTTAAGCTATTGTAAAGTTATCGTGGATAAAGAAAGTCAAAGAAAGATTATTTTGGTATTGAAGATAGTCTGTAACCGAATAGAAGAAAGTAAGTTTCGAATAGAAGAAAGTATGTTTTGATTTGAATAAAGTATGTTGGTTTTATCGATTTGATGGTGTTTCAAAGATGCTTGATCGTAATAAAGTATAATAAATCTGACTTCATGTCTCGTATGATGGAAATGGATTCGATGTAAAATGACTTGTTCTGTGATGTTCAGAATGATACTTTGTGAGATTCGAATGTTTAGCTAAAAAATTGGCATATATGAGAATTTATCATGGTAAAGTATAAGGATAATAAAAGTTGATAAATCTAAACTTGTAACAATTTAATAATTCTGATAAACTGATGATATGTTAGATTTGTTTGTTTGTTGTATATTTTTGATGACTTTGTTGTAATACTAGCATGGTTACTTACTGAGTTTTTAAAACTCACACCAAACCAGTTTGCTAGTTTTGCAGGTTGGCTTCTAGATTGGTTAACCATTTCAGTTTTGGAAGTCATGCTCGAGACGCGGATCACCCAAGCGGCAATCACCCTCGCAAGTGTCCTGTGATAAGTTTAAGAAGTTTAGGATAATTGCTTATTGTTTTGTTTGACGTATTGAGCACGCTATTTTTATATATATTAAGTATATATTTGGATTGCTTATGATGTTGTGGGCGTAGAGCCCTTGAGTGTTGATAAATAATGTGGGCATATAGCCCTTAGGATACGATTTTGATGTGTTTTGTGTGGACCGAATGTCCATTTGTTTGTTTGATGTTTTCTTAAATTTCGTTTTGATGTTGGACTGTGATCCAGATTGTCCAGTTTTAGGATACATTATGCCCGATTTTCTTTAAATTTGGAGGCTTATGGAGATAGGTCAATCCTGTCTCATGCCGGTAGTACCTTGCCTCTGGCGGGGTGTTATAAATTGACTCTTTTTGAACCACAATCTATCTTTGTTGCTATTTTCGATGATCAGGGTGATACTGAACAACATCATCGTTCTCTATCTTAGCCTTTTTAGGATCTAACATCTCTATTCCAATCCATAACCTCTCAGTTTGGTAACATCTTTGTCTCTTCTACAGCATCAAATACTGACTCTTGGTATTTCGATTATGCTTGGTGAAATCATATGACTAATAATTCTAGTATTTTTACCTCTAATTTTTTTTCACCAAATTTACTTTCTTTCAAACCGCTGATGGCTCTTTTATATCATTGAGTCATCATGGTCATATTTTGCTTCCGCATATATTTGTATCTAACATTTTTCTCATTCTTAAACTTACTCTGAATCTCCTATCTGTTGGCCAATTATGTAAACTCTATCTTAAAGTTTTGTTTATTGTTTATTGTTTCTTGTTGTTGTGTGCAGAATCCACAAACCGCCCATACATTTGGGATAAGCCGTAGGGTTGGATGTTTGTTTGAGCTCATTAGTCTCCATCTTCGTCAAGATCTTCCCCACCTCACTCTATATCATCCACCTCACCAGTTCCATCTCGCAGTGTGACATTGTCGGTTGAGACACCCTTCTCATAGTCGTTTGTGCTTATTAGAATCTAGTAGTCATAGTACTATTTAAATAATTTGATTGTATGTCTTCTCAGTTAGGCAAACAAACTGCTTTTATCATCTAATAGTAGTAATTCAAATTCTTTTTTTTTCTCCTTGTGCATTCTGATATTCGGGGTCCATCTCATACTATTATCGTAGGTGGTTCAAAATATTTTATGTTCTTTATTGATGATTATTTTCGCTACACATGACTATATCTTAGGAAAAATAGATATGAACTTTAACATCTCGGCTATTAACTAACATAATTTTCTTTAATCATTGCATTTGATAGTTCTAAGTTCTTAATCCAACCATCACAATCCTTATAATATAATGTCTCTACCCATTTCATTAATACTCAAAACCATAACTACATTCTTGAATAGCTTTAAACATTTTTTTTTTTTATTTCAAAATAATCACTATTTACAACAAAATAAGCATGGTACAAGAAGAAATAAAACACTGGAGAGACTGCATACTGGCCCAACCTCTATTGGACTATGACACGGCAACTTCAAATACAAACTGAATGCAATCTCTTTTTTACTTTTCCTGAAAAATATTAAAAAAAAAAAAGAAGAAATGAGCTTGCATACTTGGTAAGTAAATAGCTAATGATAAGTTAACCAATAGCTAATGATAAGTTAACCACGTATATTTAAAATAAATATTTAAGATTAAGTAAATTCCCGTATAAAGGAAAAAATTTCACAATCCATTTATTTCATAATGTTTTTGATCTTCATTGCCACATAGGCTAATTATATTTATTTGCCACACAAGCTATAAAATTTAATTCAAGCGCCACACAAGCTACACCATTATTTTTTTATTAATTTCCACACAGGCTATCCATATCACACCACAACTCTATTCCCATTTCTATCAAGCTTCAATATATCAACATCTCATCACATATCATATTCTCAACAACATTTTTATTTAACACAATATCGAAGCAACTCCAAAGCTATCATTTCATTCACAATCATACAATAGAAATACTTTTATGATTAATATTTCATTATTAACCAATTACTTGCATCATTCTTCTTGAAATTAAACGGTGGATGGCCCTGACTTGTCTTCAATGTTAACCTCAGCACCTTGTGAGCCTATACACAATTGATCATTGAAGGCATAATAAGACTTTTCATGCATGTGTGCTCTACTAAACCTATTCTGACCTTACATGACCTACGTTTTAATAACTCTTGATATACTTATTCAAATGACTTATTTTTTATTTTTTAAAAAAACTAGATACATAAGATTATAACATATTAAAATTTCATATTCATCTTAGCACTATAAAATTTACAACATTTATTTGAATTTTGGCTTGTTTCCGGTAAACAACAATCTGAGTATATCCCTTATTCATAATTATATCTCACGATCAAAAATCAAATTTCAAAGATATATTACCAAAATTTACTTAAGACATAAAGGAACATTTTTCATATTTATCACTTTCTATAATTCGGCCTCTAAGATCATGAAAATAGGTACATAATCCCGGATTACTCATAGGAAGATATTAAAATCAACTAATTGAAGTGTGATATCTATTTACACACAAATTATTTTGTAGAACAATTTTACAGAATCTTGGTAAGACGTAAACCTATAACTTTCATCTTTTATACTTTCCCTAATTCACATTTAAAATCATGAAATATAAGGTGTAATATTCTATCAATTCCCAAGTTTTTACATCCCTTTGTGCATTTATGTTCCCATTTACATTAATCACCAATTCTTTGCATGATTTTCACTTTCCAACTTGTCATGGAAGTCGGAAGATAAAGTTTTCTTAGGAAATAAGATTAGAATACTTACATTATGCAATTTAGAGAAACCTTAATTTTGTTCTTGCCTTCCTTTCTTCTCCTTTCTTTTCTTCTTCTTCTTCTTCTTCTCTTTTTTCTTTTCCCTATTTTTTTTTATTCTTTCTCCTCTCCACCGAATTCTACCCTTCTCCCTTTTACTCTAGCTTTTTCTTCTATTTTATAGATTAATTTTTTAATATAAAACACTTGTCTTCTTCCAATTTGTTACTCTTTTCATTTCTATTAGACCCCTTAACTCTTTCATATCTTTCTTTCTTCACATAAGCTCCCCAAATGACTCATATAACCCCATCTATGTTTCTAATTAATCCTAGGACATACTTATTTAGATCATAACATATACTTATATAAATATATTAATTACTATGTACTCATACAAACGTAATGCACATGCTCAAATGTACTTCTTATACAATTGCACATATGTAAATATTATTGTGCATGAAACACATATGTTTAAGTGAGATATTTATAGAATGCATTTGTTCACGGAAATAAACATGTGAATCGGGTCAAAATATTACAATTCTCCCATTTTATAAAAGAATTATGTCATCGAAAGTCACTCACCACTATTAGAGAATAAGTAAGGATATTGATGTCTCATGTGCTCTTCTCCTTCCCAAGTAGCCTCCTTAGGCAAATGATGATTTTATCTCACTTTGACCATCGATATTACTGTATTTCTCAATCGTCTCAACTGTTACTTAAAGATCTCAATTGGTTATTCCCGATAAGTTATATCATCTGACATTCAATTCCAGCTCAGACAAACATACCTTACCGCTAAAAAAAATAATAAATAATACTTAAATTTGATAATGAAAATTTTTCAAATATAATCCATCTCTCAACCCTTAAAAAAAGAGTAATGATTTACATATTTAAATTTTTACTTAAAGTTTATACACCCATCTCACTGTAGTAATGATTTACAAATGCATTCTTATACAATTGCACATATGTAAATATTATTGTGCATGAACACATATGTTTAAGTGAGATATTTATAGAATGCATTTGTTCACGGAAATAAACATGTGAATCAGGTCAAAATATTACAATTCTCCCATCTTATAAAAGAATTATGTCATCGAAAGTCACTCACCACTATTAGAGAATAAGTAAGGATATTGACGTCTCATGTGCTCTTCTCCTTCCCAAGTAGCCTCATTAGGCAAATGATGATTTTATCTCACTTTGACCATCGATATTACTGTATTTCTCAATCGTCTCAACTGTTACTTAAAGATCTCAATTGGTTATCCCGATAAGTTATATCATCTGACAATTCAATTTCCAGCTCAGACAAACGATACCGCTAAAAAAAATAATAAATAATACTTAAATTTGATAATGAAAATTTTTAAAATATAATTCATCTCTCAACCCTTAAAAAAAGAGTAATAATTTACATATTTAAATTTTTACTTAAAGTTTCTACACCTTTCATTGTAGTTACAGTAACTCATTGTAGTTACAATGAGAGAGTTATAGAAACTTTAAGTAAAAATTTAAGTATATTTATCATTTTTGTTAAAAAAATCTATTATATTTTTTGGAAGTAAAACAACTTTAGTAGAATTTGCAATCCAAACAACCACACTTAAATCATACGAGTAACCAGGAAACCACGTAGCCAAATCCAAATCACGCCACGTGGAAAGGTGGATCCCCACTCATTCCACTTGGCACTTCATTAACCGTGAGATCAGCTTCAAACCACGTGGCATAATCATATCCCGTCTTTCAGAAACCCGAAAGCACAGAGACCGAGTTGTACGATACAATATAATAAGATATTTTAGTTCTTAACTTGTGCTTTGGTTTTCTTTCAACGACAGTATAATAAATAGATAGACATTAGAAACAAGGAAAGCCCTTGTGGATCGGAAAACAAAAAGAAGAAGTAAATTACAGAGACCGCACAGAAACGTAGAACAAGATGATGAAGATTTTCGTCAAAACTCTCAAAGGAACTTCATTCGACCTCGAAGTGAAACCTGAAGACACGGTTTGTTCTCCTCTGTTGAGTTATTTGCAATTGCCGTTCGTCGTTTACGGAAATAAGTGATATTTAGGGTTTTATTTATTTGGATGTGTTTTTGAAATTATTAATTGTAAATATTAATTCATAATTGGATTCAATTTTGGTCTCTTTTTTTTTTAACCGCGTAAATATAATTGTGTGTTTGGTTAGTGAATATTTGTGGCGAATTGAGTGCGATAGATGAATAGATAGTTGTGTAGTGTGAATTTGTACAGTGATTGATTCGTGATAATCATGAAGTGTAAAAAAAGTGTAGTTTGGTGTTTATACGGTCATTAAAAGTGTGTTTTATACACTTGCGTAGTAAGGTATTTATTCCCGAACAATAAACTGAAGAGAATGAAATGATTTTATGAGAATCATGTGATTGGACTGTTTATCCCATTGACAAGTAACTTGATTTTAGAAACTAAAGGGGTAAATTATCATGATGCACTGAGTTAAATGATGTTGTTGGAAATGGATCGGGTTCGGGTCACCCATGGTGGGTCAAACCCGGCTCACATCCATGTTTTTTGATCGAAGAATCTCCGCAGAAAAAGGTTAGCAATTATGTTGAGATCTTTTAGACTTATTTCAATAGATTTGTAAATAAATCATATACTAGTAATGCATGTTTGGTTAGATCCTAAGTGGGTAATTCATGGATTTATTCCATGTTAATATGGATTTGTTCCTGCAGATGTCATCTAGTTTATCAATGCAGTTAAAGTGAATCTGGAAGAGTTTGACATTTTGAAGAGGTTGTTTTATAGCTTCTTCATTTTTTGGGGTTTTCTTAGGTTAATGGATTGGGACTGGTGTTAGATTAAAGTAAGTTTGTATTTGAACATGGAGAATACAGATTGGAAGAGTTGTTTTGCTTTTGGATTCAATCAGACCAAACTAAGTTGAACTCGGTTTGGAGCGGCTGCTTACAGAACTCAGTGCTTTATTTCTATGTGGATATTGAATTTGAGCGTCATTGTGATATTGTATTTCATTTATTTCAAAAATTTCTTGTAAAATGGTCATTTGGGTGAAGATGAGGACGCTGTATGCAGTGAAGGACCTGTGACTTGGTTGTGCCTAAAATGTTCATAACGCATCACAATAGCATGTAAATTCCACTGAAATAAATCCAAGCAAAGTTCCTGACTTAACAAGAGAAGAAGGCATTGACAATGAAAGTAGGATGCCACTGTTGTTTATGATCCTTCTGGTGTACAACCAACAACCATCAATTCATATCTGTTTTATTGAGCTGGTAGAGAACAAAGTTAACTAGAGAAGAATGTCAAGTCAAAAGGTTAATAGGAGTAGGATTTCATGTCAATATTATTGATCCATGGGAGTAGGATTTCTTCTCCTCCTTATTTTTTTCCCCAATAAATTAACACATTAGGACTCTTTGGCACCTAACACTTGACAAAAAATGCATGTTCTCTGTCGGTCTTTTTTTTTTTTTTCAAAACAACAATTAAAACTTATAATCTTTCCTTTTAGGTCGCTGATGTGAAAAAGAAGATAGAAACTGTTCAAGGATCGGATGTTTATCCTGCTGCACAACAAATGCTGATTTATCAAGGGAAAGTCCTCAAAGATGACACTACACTAGAAGATAACAAAGTAGCTGAAAATAGTTTTGTTGTTATTATGTTAACTAAGGTGAGATTTTTGTTCTCAGTATTTTTGTAGAACAACTTTTGTTTTATTTGAATGATTTTTGGTTTTGTACTTATATTTTTCTGGAAAAAGTTGTTCAGTTTGATTTTTTAGGGTTTTTGTTGCTCTTGGCACCTGCAGTTCTGTTTTACCTTTGCTATGAATTCTTTAAATAGACAAAATCTTACCGTGACATGAGCATCATATTGTTATGTGGGTTTTCTATTGGCAAGTAGAAAGAACTAAGAGCATGGCATTTATGATTTACTGTAGTTTTAGTTATATATACAGGATACCTCGTCTATGCCTTTAATGCATATTTGAAGAACAGACGTAAGAATTTGTTAAGCATGAGCTAGGATTTGTGATGTTTATGATTTTTTGCTGGTTGATTAAGATGTTGATTTATTGCGATTCCATAGACAATACCTCAATGCATATCTGAAAAGCAGTGGAATTTGTTCAGTAAGAGCTTCATAATGAATAAAAAAATATGTTGCTTAGGGGTTAAATTAAGAACTAATGTGTGCATTCAATCCTAAAAACTATTAGCATGGCTGAAGTTCCTTGGAGCTTGAATTTTACATAATGTTTATTAATTATTAGTTGACATAAAAAATAAACAATTAGCATCATTTTCAAATATTATCCAAGCAACTTAGATTTTTCTCTTGAAAATTTTGGGAATTTTTATTTCATGTCTTCATTATTTGTTTACATGCACCTCGATGTTCATTTATTGTTTCTGGTGAATCTTCTCCTTGATGTTAATGCTTCATTGTGTCACTTCTATGCGGTCATCTCATTTTGTTTTTCTCCCTTTTTAATCTTGCTAGAATAAGAGACCACCTGGCGAGGGTTCAACTACATCAGTTGCGCCTACAAAGGTAAAAATAGATTTGGTTTCAAGACCATGGCATTTTGAAATAAATATTCTATTTGTTATTTTGCTGGGAAACTGTTGCAAAGAATTTTTGTTTCAAAGATTTGAATGAATACGTCACTAAGACTATCACATATGCCAAAGTTTGAAACATGTCTTTGCACATAAGAATTATTTATAACGGGTTTGGTGTTTATCAAAACTTTTCTATGCTTATATCTTCTGAGCATTTGGTTAGATCCATACCCAAACCAAACCAAACCAAACCAAATCAAACAAAGCCATTTCACACTAGGTGGGGGTCTGTTAAATGGATCTTTTGATGTCATTGTGCTCTATCTGAGATCATTGTTTCACCAAGCTCTATAAAGCCTAGGTTTCTTTTTATAGTTTTTGCCCTTGTCAACTTACGCCTTCTCTTTCCTCGCTTGATATATGGCAGCACCATATGCTCTTTTTTCTCACCGGAGTATTTAAAGGTCTACGCTGGATATGTCCAAACCATCTTAATCTTAGTTCTCCCATCTTTTAATCAATCAGAGTTACTCCCAGTTTCTTCTTAATTATTTGACTTCTAACTCTGTCTTTCATAGTCCATACACACATCCATCTAAGCATTCTTGCTCAGCTACCCTCATTTTTTGGACATGTTGATGCTTAATTGCCCAGCATTCTGTTCCATAAAGCATTGTAGGTCTCACAACGATCCTATAAAATTTTCTTTTAATTTTTAAAGGAATGTTGCAATCGCATAAAACTCCATATGTACATCTTCATTTCTTCCAACCCGATTGAATTCTATTCATAACATTTTGATCTATCTCCCCATCTTTTTGAAGGATAGACCCGAAGTACTTAAAACACTTGCTACTTGAGATTGATTGGTTGTCAATTCTTATTTCTGTCTCATTACCTCTACGACCTTTGTGAAACTCACACACCATGTGTTCATTTTTAAACGTACTTAGTCGAAGGCCTTTAGCTTCTAAGGTTTTTCTCCACATCTCAAGTTTAGCCTCTACACCTTCTTTATACTCATCTACTAATACTATATCATCAACAAGGAGTGCATAAACCATGGCACCTCATCTTGGATATCCTTAGTAATTACATCTATTACTAAGATAAAAAGATAAGAGCTCAAGTTAAAACCTTGGAGTAAGCCTATGGTAATTGGGAAGTTCCTCCTATTTCTCCGCGAGTTCTAATACAAGTCATTGCGCCTTCATACTTATATTTAATGGCTTCAATACAAGCAATATGTACTCCCTTATTTTCTAGTACCCTCCAACGAATTTCTCTTGGTATTTTATCATATGTTTTTCTAAATCTATAAATAACATGTGAAAGTCTTCCTCCCTACGTCAATAATGGTTAGATCCGTATTAGGTAATATTTTGTATTTATGTCCTTTCTTATGAATGATATATCTTTTAGTGCACTACTGCTATCTAATAGGGGTGTTCGTAGGGTCGGGTCAACCCCCGACCCGATCCGTGTGGGTTTCAAAAAAAAAGTGAGTTTTTCGGGTTAACCCGACCCGAAATTTGCAGGTTGGGTTACAGGTTTGATATTAAAACCTGACTCGACCCGAAATTATAATATTTTTATTATTTTTCTAAAATTTTAGTATTTTTCTAAAAATTTTATTATTATTTTTTAAAGTTTTTACTATTATTTCATTTATTTATTACTTTTGTTGTCTTGAAATTTTATATATATGATAATTTTCGGGACATAAAATAACTAATATTTATATTTCAAAATAAATAATTCATTTAAATTTTTTTTTTTTTTTTTGCTGACCCGATCGGGTTTCACCTCTCAAATTTTGGGTTCAGGTTTCGCGACCCGAGTGGCCCGACCCGATCGGGTCTCACAAATTTCAAAAAAACCCGACCCGATTCGTGAACACCCCTACTATGTAATGTCAAAATCAATATTATGTCGTCTCTTAAACTTAGTTGTGGTATCCTCAGTGCACTGGCCCATGGTTTCTCGGAATATTAGTTTTCAAGTGCATTTTTCTCATTTAAAGAGATACTGTTTTAATTATTTTTTTCCTTTCTGGATTGATCCATATAATGTATGTATCTCTTCTATAGGCTCCCCAGTCGAGTGCCCCAACCCCTGCACCGACTCCAGCAACAGCTCCTCAGACTGCTGTGCCAACCTCAACACAGTGAGTCTAAGATTTTAATGCCTTCACCTGCACAAACCTAAAGTTTCTATCGGATGCATAGAATGCCTTTTTGTTAAATGTATTTTTGTATATGCATATAATTTTAATATTTCACAGGTCTGCATCTGTTTCATCTCCTGCTCCTGCTCCTGCTCCTGCTCCTGCTCCTGCTCTTGCTCCTGCTCCTGCTCCTGCTCCTGTGTCATCAGTTTCTGCAATGTGAGTATTTTCACCCTCAATGGTGACTTCTTGTTTCTTTTTCTGAACTGTGTTTGGAATGCCTCACAGTTACATTTTCCTGTAATCATTTCATCCTTTTTAGGTCTCTTGTGTGTGTAAATTCTATATACATAAGTTGTATCCCTGTTTTCTTACGTCATTGTTTTCTCTTACTACTCTGTTTGGTGGGGCAGATCAGAGTCTGGTGTGTATGGGGAAGCTGCATCTAATCTGGTTGCAGGGAACAACTTGGAGGGAGCAATCCAGCAGATTCTGGATATGGGGGGCGGTACTTGGGATAGAGATACTGTTGTTCGCGCTCTACGAGCTGCTTTTAATAATCCTGAGAGAGCTGTTGAATATCTATATTCTGTGAGTATTTCTTTATAAATTATCTCATCATTCTCTTACATGTGTGGTTCATTTGGTAAGGAGCTTTTGGACTGAAGTCATTTGCACTGTGTCATCAGATTGTTCTTTCATTCATGGTTGAGTAAAAAAAATATTGTTATGCTGCGTTTTTCTTGACTTAATAAAGAGATGTATCAAACTTGCGGTTGATTTCTTTTAATCAAATCTATAACTAGTGTGGCTTTCATGTCTTCTTTTATTCATTAACAGTTCTAGACAATGGGTGAGCTCTTCCCAGAGAAAAGAGTCAGCTTGGTTGTCCAATTTTGTAATTCTCGCATATGGATATGGTTGAAATTTCCATTTTGACTGCTTCCATTTTATGCAAGTTCTAGGTTGATGATGTTTTTATTAGATGCTTAGAAATCATCTACTATGTTTTGCTTAGCTATTTTATATTTTGAGGCAGTGTTTTATAGTAACAACTCTTAGTAGCCATCAGAAATGTATGTGTTTGTTCAAGTAATACAATATTCTGTATCCCTTCCTTGCACAAAATATTGTGATGTTGGTAATTCTTCTTTGGTCCGGGCTTCCAACCCCAGGTCTTATTTCTCATGATTGTTAATTTCTATAACTTCGCGTGACTGTTAATTTCTATAAATTCACTCTTGGGTTCATCCATTCCCATCCAAGGAGACATCGCCTACTTCCCTTTTTTTGTTTCTTATGATTCCTTTCGATCTTGTATATAGCCACACTATTAATTTTTCCCCCAACTTTTTATTCAAACTATCAGGGTATACCTGAGCAAGCTGAAGTTCCTCCTGTGGCCCATGCCCCTGGTAGTGGGCAAGCTGCTAACTCACCAACTCAAGTGCCGCAGCCAACCCAACCAGCGCCTGTTACTTCTAGTGGGCCAAATGCAAATCCTCTGGACCTCTTCCCGCAGGTATTTTGAATTTTTTTTTAATTATTATTTCTTAGTTTTGTTTGGTTGAGGCACTCAAGCTATACTGAAACAGGGCCTTCCCGACATGGGTTCAGGTGCGGCTGGCGCTGGCAATCTTGATTTTTTACGTAACAGTCCACAGGTCTCTCTCTCACTGCTTGTGTGCCCACTCGTGTGCAAGCACACTCGTATCTCTGTATGTGCATAAGCAAGACTGATTCACATTTAAAATGAAACTGTCTGAAACACTTGTTTTCTATTTCTATTACAGTTTCAAGTTTTGCGAGCTATGGTGCAGGCTAA
Source organism: Zanthoxylum bungeanum (assembly GCA_019454045.1). Lineage (NCBI taxonomy): Eukaryota > Viridiplantae > Streptophyta > Magnoliopsida > Sapindales > Rutaceae > Zanthoxylum > Zanthoxylum bungeanum. The sequence continues at coordinate 48,510 of SKCR01047545.1, forward strand.
TCCTCAATTATTGCAGGTTCATTCTTCCCCATCTGATATTTATTTCTTCATAGGAACATTCTTTTAATGATCTTTTTTGCAGCCCATGCTTCAAGAATTGGGGAAACAAAATCCTCAACTAGTGAGGCTTATTCAGGAACATCAGGCTGACTTCCTTCGGCTTATCAATGAACCTGTTCAAGGTGGTGAGGGGTAAGACATTCTTATTGGATATTTTGTCAGGGGCGTTAGGGTTTTGAACTTTTGAGAGGAGGGTACCCCTCTCAAAAGGCAACATTCACGATGAGAGGTGATGCCTTAAAAATAGAATAAGTGATCCATCTCTTTCCTCTGAACTGTCTGACTTCTTTCATTGAATTGGCTGCCGTGAACTTGTCCGAATTAATTGTGCTAATATTATTGATTTGTTATAGGGATTTGGGGGACCAGCTTGCTGGGGCAATGCCACAGGCAGTACAAGTCACGCCTGAAGAACGTGAAGCCATAGAACGTGTGAGTTCACTATCACGTCACGTGAGTTGACTTTGGTTATGTTTACATTGTTACCTTGTGTTGTGGTAGGGTTCCTAGGGGATCTTTTAGTTATGGATGCATGAGGATATGCTTATGTAATGGGTTTTTGGGTTTACTTTATTTTGCTTTTTGTGGGCGATGATTGTCTGCAGTTCAGTCTTGGAAGATAGATTGATATGTGTGGTTTTCCATTATCTAATAATACTAATATATACTTAACGGATTTTTGCATAAATAAATTCTGTTATCTGCATTGGCTATGATGATGACATATTTTTTTCTTCTTATACAGCTTGAAGCAATGGGCTTTGATCGAGCAATTGTATTGCAGGTGTTCTTTGCCTGCAACAAGAATGAGGAACTTGCTGCCAACTACCTTCTAGACCATATGCACGAGTTTGAGGACTGATTGAAGGGGGGAATAGAAAAAGATGGTTACCTCCCATCTGAGTCTATTAAAAAAGTATATCTGATTAGTTTTTCCCTTTTCTTTTCTTTTCTGGTCTGGACTTCATTTGTTAAACAAGTTCGGAGTTTCGTGATTTGATGTGTCTGTCCGGAGTTATAAGTTATGCCAGATGTAACATTCGTCAATTTCTCTCTTAGGATCCTAATGCTGCTGTTAATTAATTTTCATTTTACATGCATCTCAGTGTTCATGCAGCATTTATGATCTGAAATTTTCGGTCCATATTAAGCTCCGATCAAGTAACAAATTTTCATATCTAATGTAAATCTTCAATTATTTCTGGAGAATGTTCCGTCACTTCTGTGACCCGCTCTCTAAATGAGATTTAATGGGAAACTAAACACACAACTTTACAGTATACTAGAAAATTTAAACAGACAAACCCACAAAACATAAGTCCAAGTTCCAGATCTGTGGCCGCTGGCTGTGGTCGGCGGCAGCCATTCTCCCTCCCTCCCCTTCCCCCACCCTTGCCACCTCTCCCTCTCTCCGGATCTCTTTCTTTTTTTTTTTTCTTTTTCTTTCCCTCTTTTTTTTTTCCAGACCTATTTCTTCTTTTTTTTTTCCTTATCTTTTTGTTATCTAGATCTTCATGAATCTCTGACTCAATTCTTTAGTGGCGGTAGATTTCCAATCTTGTGTTGGGTTTTTGTTTATTTTTTGCAGGAATAAAATTTGTCCTTTATAGTAAATTTCCTAAATATAAAAATGTACATATATATATGTACACATGTGTATATACACATGATCCTTTATAAGGAAAGAAAATGACTCTTAGGGTTGAAAGGTAGATTTTCTTGGAGGGTCATTACTAGGGGTGTTTGCGGTGCGGTTCGGGTCGGTTTTTTCCTTCAAACCGCGCGGGTTGGCGGTTTGGGAAATTAGAAACCGAAATCGCAAATTTGATAAGGAAAACCGCGGCGGTTCGGGTTGGCGGTTTAGCGGTTTGGGCGGTTCGGGTCGGCGGTTTGGATTATAAAATTTTTAAGAAAATTTTATGTGTTTTCACATTATAATTGAAGAGAAAAAATACATAATTTTCATTTATTCATGGTATATTGTCATATGATCATTAAATATCTTAGAATATCTATTCCGATAATAATCAAATATAAATATAAAATAAATAAAAATATATGTGTAAGAGACTAAGAGTGATCTAACAAGTGTTAGTTCAAATTATCGGAACCAAATATACAATAAATTCGTGATAGAGGTAGAAGGAACCATATTTCATTCTCATATAAAGTGATCAAACTTTTGTGATTTATTTTTATTATATTCCCAGCTTTGAATGAATTAAAACCCTTTCTGAATGTTTTAGCAAAAGGGAAAGAATTTGATTCAAAATTCTGCATGAAAAATGAGATATTTTTATTTTTTAATAACCTTTGGGAACTACTAATTTATATGTCATAAGTTGAAGTAGCGGAAGCAATCTATATAAAATTATACACATATTAAATCTTTCTCAAAATCCATAATGTGAAATATTTGGTACATTATATTATTTTTTTTAATCTTTGGGAGCTGCTATTTCCACTAAAAATCCTCGTCATTTTCCTTAATATTGAATCCAAGCTATTCCTTCAAGAACACATATAGGAATAAGTAACATAGCATATCTTTTTTTTTTTAATTCCCACTTTCTTTCTCAAATAATATAACAAAATCTTTCAACACAAAACACACGTGTTGTGTATGTGTGTATATATATAGATAAAATAAGAAGCACATTAAAAAAAACAATAGTGGTGTTTGTTTTTGTGGTCTTTGGTTTTGAAAACGTTTTAAGTCACAGTTCTTAACCTGTTAAGGTTAGGTACCATTAATTTTAAGGGAAACAGTCCTAGCCATTATAACAAAATCTTTCATATTTTTATTTGCGATTTGGGCGGTCCGGTGCAGTTCGGTGTGGGTCAAAACCGCGCACCGACCCGAAATTTGATGTTCGATTCGGTGCAATTTGAAATCATTTTTAATATTTTTTCAAATCGCGTTGTTCGGTTCGGTTCTGTGCGGTTCGCGGTTTGACCCGAAATCGTGTTCACCCCTTGTCATGACTCCTAAAGGGGTGTATAAGTAAATAAATAAAAACACAAAAGAAAATACTAAGGAAAATAAACAAAAGACACAAACACTTAGGGTTATGATTCCACATAATATTATTATAATGATGAATTGGTTCTCTTATATATGTGTAATAAATCAATTTGCTAACCTGGAACACGAAGATATACAAAAGTCTCTTCCGATGGTCAGATGCAAACACCCAAAATAACTCAATTAATCATATTCCTATGTTAACCAAGTTATCTGAATTCATTAAGTTCAAGTTCCAATTACGGCCACCCCCGCCCGACAGGTATATTCCTCTCCGGTAAGGAAATCTACCTAAGAGACTTTTACCTCAAGGTGAGATAGTGAATTATTGAATCTAAGGCTGAAACCTAAAATCTCTTTTCCAAGTTCATTTTAAGTTTACAACATCAATCTTATTGGTGATCAGGCAACAAGAAGCATTAAGCTTAAGATTTAATAAACAAACCAAAGCATTAAACATAATATAATTAAATCAATTATTAAACATGTGAATATTGTGTTTCATCACTTCCATAGAATAAAAATAAAATGATGGGGGTTAGAGGATCCACCTTTAATATTTCAAATGTAGAAATCTCACTTTATTATAATATAGAAATTATCAGTGTTACCCAATTAAGTCAAACCAGCCATAAAGGCGGTGTTATTATTTGTCCATAAACCAGCCATATAGGCGGTAATCACATGTCACCTAAAGACCGACCATATAGGCGGTGTCATATTATGTCAAATAAATAGATCCAGCCATTAAGGTGGTATCAACTTTAATCCATATTATTAAATTACAATTTCCATATTATAAATTAAGTGAGATTAATCTACTTTATCATATTAAAGGTTTTACCCTTCCCCCAGCGGAAATTAATTACTAAACATAAAAGAAAATAAAAACACTCAAACTATTATTACTACTAAACATAAAAATAAAAATACATTACAAAA